>JAPEIP010000006.1:241866822-241877494 GCA_026120095.1 Capsicum chinense
GCCATTCTCCCATTTGTCCACTCAAATGGCCATGAAAATTTAATTAGACCAAACTGGGATAATCCCTTACTTCCCTGGCATGCTCCGGTCAATTTTTTTCCTACAACATGCCCGAACTCCGGGTAGATCCCCAAAACCAGTGGCTATAGCACACCGATTTGGCCCAAAAATGCCAAGTGTACGCCGTTTCACCCGTTTGTCCACCCAGATAGCTATGAAAATTTAAACGTACTATACTGGGATGATCCCTAACCTCCCTGGAATGCCCCAGATGATTTTTGGCCCACAGCATGCCCGAACCCCGTGTCCACCCCTGAAACCGTGGGCTATAGCACACTAATTTGGCCCAAAAATGCCCCGTTCATGCCGTTCGCCCGTTTATCCACCTAAATAGCCACGACAATTTAAATGGAATACAATGAGATGATATCCAACCTCACAACAAACTTGGACCCTGGGACCATTCCCGAAACCATGGCCTATAACACACCAATTAGGCCCAAAAATGCCCCGTTTGCGCCGTTTCGCCCGTTTGTCCACCCAAATGGCCAAGAAAATTTAAACGGACAACATAAGAATGATCCCCAACCTGCTTGACACTCCCCGGTCAATTTTCAGCCAGCAACATACCTGAACCCCGGGCCCACCCCCAAAACCATGGGCAATAGCACACCGATTTAGCCCAAAAATGCACGATTCGTGTTGGTTCGCCCGTTTGTCTACCCAAATAGCCACGATAATTTAAGCGAACCATACTGAGACGATCCCCAACCTCCCTAGCATGCCCCAATTGATTTTTAGCCAACATCACACCTGGACCCGAGCCCACCCTTGAAACCGTTGGCTATAGCACACCGATTTGGCTCGAAAATGCCCCGTTCACACTGCTTCGCCCATTTGTCCACGCAAATATCCACAAAAATTTAAACAGACCACACTGGGATGATCCCCAACCTCTCTGGCATGCCCAATTCTATTTTCAACCCATAGCACACTCGAATACTGGGCCCACCCCCAAAATCGTGGGCTATAGCACATCGATTTGTCTAAAAAATGACCCATTCGTGCTGTTTGTCCAACCAAATGGCCACGAAAATTTAAACGGACCATGTTCAAATAGTCCCCAACCATTTTGGCATGCCTCAGTCAATTTTTGGCCTACAGCATGCCTGGACTTCGATTCCACCCCCACAACTATGGGTTATAGCACACCGAATTAGCCAAAAAATGAATCGTTCGTGCCGTTTCACCCGTTTGTCCACCCAAATGACCACGAAAATTTAAATGGACCATATTGGGATGATCCCCAACCTCCCTGACGTGCCCCAGTTGATTTTTGGCCCAGAGGACGCATGGACACCAGGCCCACCCTCTTAATCGTGGGCTATAGCACACCGATTTGGCCCAAAAAGGTCCAATTCACGCCGTTTAGCCCTTTTGTCCACACAAATGGCCACAAAAATTTAAATGGACTACACTGGGATGATCGCTAACCTCCCTGGCATGTCCCAATCAATTTAAACAGATCACACTGGGACTATAGCCCAGCGATTTGGCCTAAAAATCCCCCATTTATGCCGGTTTGCTCGTTTATCCATCCAAATGGCCTCAAAAATTTAAACGGACCACACTGGGATGATCCCTTACCTCTCCGGCATACCCCAATCATTTTTCAGCCCACAGCACACTGGAACCTAGGCCCTCCCTCGAAACCGTGGGCTATAGCACATCAATTTGGCACGAAAACTCTCCGTTTATGCCGTTTCACCCGTTTGTCCACCCAAATAGCCACAAAAATTTTAACGAACAATACTGGGACTATACCCATCCTCCCTGGCATGCCCTAATCAATTTTAGGCCCACATCACGCCAGAAACTTGGGCCCACTCCCAATAACATGGGCTAAAGCACACCGATTAGGCCCGAAAATGCCTTATTCGCGCCATTTCACCAGTTTGTCCACACAAATTGCCACAAAAATTTAAGCAGACTACTCAAGGATGATCCCTAACTACCCTGACATGTGTCGGTCAACTTTTGGCCCACAGCACGCCTGAACCAGGGGCCCACACACGAAATTATTTTCTATAGTACATCAATTTAGCACAAATGTGCCCCGTTCGTG
Source organism: Capsicum chinense (assembly GCA_026120095.1). Classification (NCBI taxonomy): domain Eukaryota; kingdom Viridiplantae; phylum Streptophyta; class Magnoliopsida; order Solanales; family Solanaceae; genus Capsicum; species Capsicum chinense. The sequence goes on from JAPEIP010000006.1 coordinate 241,868,948, forward strand.
TCGTTTCACCCGTGTGTCAACCCAAATGGTCACAAAAATTTAATACTCAAACCCTGAGCCTACTCCCGAAACCTTGGGCTATAGCACACTGATTTGGCTAAAAAATGCCCCGTTCGCGCTGTTTCGTCTCTTTGTCCACCCAAATGGCCACAAAAATTTAAACGAACCACACTGGGATGATCCCCAACCTTCCTAGAATGCCCTGATTGATTTTAAGCCTAAGGACACCCGGATCCTGGGCCCAACCCCAAAATCATGGGCTATAGCACACCAATTTGGCCAAAAAATGCCTTGTTCATGCTGTTTCACCCATTTGTCCACCCAAAGAGCCACAAAAATTTAAATGGACCACACTGGGTCGATCCCTAACTTTCTTGCCACTCCCCAAATGATTTTTGACCCACAGTAAGCCCGAACCCTGAGCCCACCTCCAAAACCGTGGCCTATAGCACACCAACTTGGCCCAAAAAATGCATTGTTCACGTCGTTTCAACCGTTTAACCATCCAGATGACCATACAAATTTAAAAAGACCACTAGGATGATCCTTAACCCCCTTTTATACCCCGATCGATTTTTGGCACACGGCATGCCCGAACCCCAGACCCACTCCCAAAACTGTGGGCTAAAGCACACCGATTTAGCCCAAAAATACCCCATTTGGCTATTTCATCCGTTTGTCCACCTAACTGGCCAAAAAAATATAAACTGACCATATTGGAATGATCCCCCCCTCCCTAGCATGCTCGGTCAATTTTTGGCCAGCAACACGCCCAAACCCTGGGCCCACCCCCAAAACCATGGGCTATAGAACAATGATTTGGCCCTAAAATACCCCGTTTGCGCCATTTTGCCGGTCACGAAAATTTAAACGGACTTCACTGGGACAATCCCTAACCACCGTCGCATGCATCGACAGATTTTTGGCCTACAGCACACCCAAACCTTGGGCCCAACCCTAAATCGTGGGCTATAGCACACCGATTTGGCTCACAAAATGCCACGTTCGCGCCGTTTCACCCGTTTGTCCACCCAAATAGCCACAAAATTTAAAGGGACCACACTGGGATGATCACCAATCTTACTAGCATACCCCGATCGATTTGTAGCCCATAGCACGTTCGGACCCCGCATCCACCCCAAAAACCGTGGGCTATAGCACACCAATTTGGTTCGAAAATGCCCTATTTGTGCCATTTTGCCCGTTTGTCCACCCAAATAGCAATGAAAATTTAAACGGACCATACTGCAAAATCCCCAACTTTTCTGGTATGCCTCGGTTGATTTTCAATCCACAGCTTGCCAGGACCTCAGGCCCACCACTAAAACCGTGGGATATAGCACACCAATTTTGACCGAAAATGCCCCGTTCGTATCGTTTCACCCGTTTGTCCTCCTAAATGGCCACAAAAATTTAAACAGACCACACTAGGATGATCCCCAACTTCCCTGGCATGCCTCGATAGATTTTTAGCCCACAGCACGCCCGGACCCCTGGCCCCCCTCTGAAACCGTGGCCTATAGCACACCGATTTATCCTGAAAATGCCTCGTTCATGCCGTTTTACCTATTTGTCCACCCAAATGGCCATAAAAATTTATACGGGCCACACTGGGACAATCCCAAACCTCCCTGGCTTACCCTAGTCAACTTTTGAGCCACAAAATGCCTGGATCCCTGGCCTACCGCTAAAACCATGGGCTTTGGCACATCGATTTAGCCCGAAAAATGCTACGTTAGCGTTGTTTTACCTGTTTGTCCATCCAAATAGACACAAAAATTTAAATGTACCATACTGGGATGATCCCTAACCTCTCTGGCTTGACTCGATCAATTTTTGGCCCATAGACCGCCTAGACCCCATCCCACCCCCAAAACCGTGGGCTATAGCACACCGCTTTGGCCTGAAAAATGCTCCGTTCGCGACGTTTCACCCATTTGTCTAACCAAATTGCAATAAAAATTTAAAGGACCATACTGGGACAATCCTCAACCTCCCTGGCACGCTCTGATTGATTTTTTGCCCACAGCACATTCGGACCCCAGGTCCACCCTCAAAACCGTGGGCTATAGCACAACTATTTGGCCTGAAAATGCCCCGTTCGCATCGTTTCTCCCGTTTGCCTACCCAAATGGCCACAAAAGCTAAAACGAACTACATTGGGAAGATCCCAAATCTTTCTGGCATGCCTCGATCAATTTTTGAAACACAACACGCCCGGACCCCGAGCCCACCCCTAAAATTGTGGGCTATAGTACACCAATTTTTCCCAAAAATGCCCATTCATGACGTTTCACCCGTTTGTCCTCTCAAATGGCCACAAAAATTTAAACGGACAATACTGGGATGATCCCCAACCTCCCTGGCATGCCTCTTCCTACAACATACCTGGACCACGGGCTCACCCCCAAAACCGTAGGCTATAGCACACTAGTTTGGTCGAAAAATGCCTCGTTTGAGTCATTTTGCCCTTTTGTCCACTCGAATGGCCACAAAAATTTAAAAGGACCTCACTGGGTTGATCTCCAACCTTCCAGGCATGCCTCAGTTGATTTTTATCCCACAGTACACCTGGACCCTGGGCCCACCCCAAAAATGTGGGCTATAGCATACCGATTTAGCCTGAAAATGCCCTGTTTATGCCGTATTGCCCGTTTGTCCACCAATATGGCCACAAAAATTTAAACGGACCATACTAGGATGATCCCCAACCTCCCTAGGAAATCCCAGTTGATTTTCGATGCACAGCACGCTCGGACCCCATATCCACCCAAAAACTATTGTCTATAGAACTCTGATTTGGCCTGAAGATGCTCGGTTCACGATGTTTTGCCCATTTGTTCACCCAAATGGACACGAAAATATAAACGAACTATATTGGGATGATCCCAAATCTCCCTGGTATGCCCCGATCGATTTTTGGTCTACAATACGCCTGAACCCCTGGCCCACCCCTAAAATCTAGGGCTATAGCATATCGATTTAGCTTGAAAATGCCCCATTCGGCTGTTTCATCCGTTTGTCCACCTAAACAGCCATAAATTTTAAAAGAACCACACTGGGATAATACCCAACCTCCCTGGGACACCTCAATCAATTTTTAGGCCACAGCACCCCTGGACCCCGGGCCTACCCCCAAAACCAGGGGCTATAGCACACTGATTTTGCTAAAAAATACGCCGTTCACGCTGTTTCACTTGTTTGTCCACCCAAATAGCCACAAAAACTTAAACAGACAATACGGGGAAAACATGCTCGGACCTAGGATCCACCCCCAAAATCATCGGCTATAGCACACCGATTTGGCCTGAAAATGCTAGTTTGTACGATTTTGCTCGTTTGTCTACCCAAATAGCCACGAAAAATTAAACATACCACACTAGGATGATCACCAATCTCCATATATGCCCTGATTGATTTTTTCCCCATAACACGCTCGAACCCCAGGCCCACTGCCAGAACCGTGGGTTTAACACACAGATTTGACCCAAAAATGCCCCGTTCATGTCCTTTCACCTGTTATCCACCCAAATGGCCATGAAAATTTAAATGAACCAGACTGGGATGATCCCCAACTTTACTGGTTTGATTTTTGACCCACAGAATGCTCGAATCCCAAGCCCACCCCTGAAACCGTTGGCTATAGCACAACGATTTAGCCCAAAAATGTCCCGTTCTTCCCGTTTCACCTGTTTGTCCACCAAATGGCCACGAGAATATTAATGAACCACACTGGGATGATCCCCAACCTTTCTAGAATACCTCAATCAATTTTTGGACCACAACATGTCCGGACCCCAGGCCTACCTACAAAATTGTTGGCTATAACACATCGATTTAGCCTGAAAATGTCCCATTCACATAGTTTCACCCGTTTGTCTACCCAAATGGCCAATAAAATTTAAACGGATCTTACAGGGATGATCATTAACCTCCTTGGCATGCCCCAATCAATTTTTGGCATGCATCACTCTTGGACCCTGGGCCCTACCCAAAATCGTGCACTATAGCACATCGATTAGGCCCGAAAATGCCCCGTTCGAGCTGTTTTGCCAGTTTTTCTACCCAAATGGGCATATAAATTTAAAATAACCATACTGGGACGATTCCCAACCTCTATGGAATACCCCGGATGACTTACATCCAACAGAACACCCACCCTATACCTAACCCAAATGCCCCGTTCGCGTTTTTTTCGCCCGTTTGTACATCCAAATGGCCATAAAAATTTAAACGGAACACGCTGGGATGATCCCCAACCTCCCTAGTATTCCCCAGTTGATTTTAGGCCTACATTATGAGCTAACCCCGGGACAACCCAAAACCATGGGATATAGCCCACCGATTTAACTTGAAAATGCCCGATTCGCTCCATTTCGCCTGTTTGTCCACCCAAATAACCATAAAAATTTAAGAGGACTATACTGGGATGATCCCTAACCTAATTGTCATGCACCATTACATTTTAGGCCTACAACACGCTTGGAACCTGGGCCCACCACCGATACCGTGGTCTATAACACACCAATTTAGCCTAAAAATGCCTCGTTCGCGTATTTTTGCTTGTTTGTCAACCTAAATGGCCACTAAAATTTAAACGGTTCACACCGGGATGATCCCCAATCTCCCTGGCATGCCCAAATTGATTTTTAGCCCAATGCACGCTCGGTCCCTGGACCTACCCCAAAAATCCTGGGCAATAGCATACCAATTTGGCTTAAAAATGCATCGTTTGCGCTGTTTCACCCGTTTGTCCACCCAATAGTCCACAAAATTTAAGCAAACAACACTGGGTCAATTCCCAAGATTTCTAGAACACCTCAGTCGATTTTGGCCCATTGCACGCTCGAATCTCGGACCCATCCTCGAAATCGTGGGCTACAGCACACCGATTTGGCCTGAAAATGCCTCGTTCATGTCGTTTCGCATGTTTGTCCGCCCAAGTGGCCACAAAAATTTAAGCGGAATACACTAGGATGATACCCATCCTCCCTAGTATGCCTCAGTCTATTTTCAATATATAGCACGCTCGGACCCTAGGCCCACCCCTAAACCGTAGGCTATAGCACACCGATTTAGCCTAAAAATTCCCCATTCACACTATTTTGCTAGTTTATCCACCCAAATAGCCACAAAAATTTAAATGGACCATACTGGGATGATCCCCAACTTCTTTGGCATGCCTCTGTCATTTTTTGGCCAACAGCACGCCTAAACCGCGGGGCCACCCCCAAAACCGTGGGCAATAGCACACCAATTTGGCTTGAAAATGAATTATTCATGTCGTTTCACCCGTTTGTCCATCCAAATGGCCACAAAAATTTAAACGAACTATATTGGGACAATCCCCAATATCCTTGGCATGCCTCAGTTAATTTTTGGCCAACAGCACACCCGAATCCTGGGCTCACCCATAAAATCGTGGGTGATAGCATACCAATTTTGCCCAAAAATGCCTAGTTCACGTCGTTTTGCCCGTTTGTCACCCAAATTGCCATGACAATCTCCAAACTCCCTAGCATGTGCAGGTCACTTTTTGTCCCACAGCATGCCCAGACTCCGAGCCCACTGACAAAATAGTGGACTATAGCACACCGATTTGGCCCGAAAATGCATCATTCGTGTCGTTCCACTCGTTTGTCCTCCTAAATGGCTACAAAAGTTTAAATGGACCATACTTGGATGATCATCAACCTCCCTGGCATACCTCGATCAATTTTCAGCCTACAACATGCTCGAAACTCAGGACCATCCCCAAAATCGTGGGCTATAGCATACCAATTTTGCCTGAAAATGCCTTATTCATACTATTTTACTCATTTGTCCAACCAAATGGCTAGGAAAATTTAAACGGACTATACTGGAATGATCCTCAACTTTTCTGGCATGCCCCGATCGATTTACAACTCATATCACGCATGAACCCCAGGCTCACTCCTAAAATTGTGGGATATAGCTTACTGATTTTGCCCGAAAATTCCCCATTTGCATCATTTTGCTCGTTTATCCACCCAAATGGCCACAAAAATTTAATTGAACCACATTGAGATGATCCCTTATCTCCCTGGCATGCACCAATTAATTTTTAGCTCATAGCACGCCCAAAAACCGAGCCCACCTTCCAAACCATGGGCTATAGCACACCGAATTAGCCTGAAAATGCCTCGTTAATGCCGTTTCATCCATTTGTCTACCCAAATAGCCACCAAAATTTAAATGAACCACATTTAAACAATCCCCAACTTCCCTGGTATACCCGGTTAGATTTTTACCAAACAGTACGCTTGGACCCCGGGACCACCCTCGATACCGTTGGCTATAGTACACCAATTTGGCCCAAAAATGCCTCATTCATGCTTTTCTCCCATTTGTCCTCCCAAATAGCCACAAAAATTTAAATGGACCATACTGGGATGATCCTTAACCTCTCTGGCATGCCCGGATCGAATTTCAACCAACAACATGTTTGGTCCTTGGGTTCACCCCTAAAACCGTAGGATATAGCACACCGATTTGGCTAAAAAATGCTCTATTTGCGCCGTTTCTCCTTTTTGTCCACCCAAATGCCAAAAATATTTAAATAGACCACACTGGAATGATCCCCAACCTTTCTGGTATGCCTTGGTCAATTTTTGGCCCACAACACGTACGGACCCATGGCCAACCCCTGAAATCGTGGGCTGTAGCACACCAATTTGGCCTGAAAATGCCCCGTTCGTGCCGTTTCACCCGTTTGTCCACCCAAATAGCCACAAAATTTAAATGGACCACATTGGGACTATCCCCAACCTCCCTGGCATGCCCCGATCAAATTTCAGCCCATAACATGCTCGATCCATGGGCCCACCCACAAAACCGTGGGCTATAGCACATCGATTTTGATCAAAAAGGCCCTATTTGCACCGTTTTGACCATTTATCCTCCCAAATGGCTATGAAAATTTAAATAAACCACACTGGGATGATCCCTACCTAAACCCTGGTCCCACACCTAAACCCGTGCACTACCGTACATGAATTTGGTCCAAAAATGCTCCATTCATGTTGTTTCTCCCGTTTGTCCACTCAAATAGCCATAATAATTTAAATGGACCACACTGGGATGATCCCCAATCTCCCTGGCATGCTAAGCTTAATTTTTGGCCCACAGCACGAACAAACCGTTGGTCCACCCCCAAAACCGTGGGATATAGCACACCGAGTTAGCCTAAAAATGTCCCATTCACATTGATTCGCCTATTTTTCCACCCAAATGGCCACAAAAATTTAAATGGTTCATACTGGGATGAACCCCAACTTACCTGGCATGCCCCAATTGAATTTTGGCCCACAGCTCGCCCAAACCCTGGGCCCACCCCTAAAACCATGAGCTATAGCACACTAATTTGGCTCGAAAATACTCGATTTGCACCATTTTTCCTGTTAGTCAACTGAAATAGCCATGAAAATTTAAACAGACCACACTGGAATGATCCCCAACCTCCCTGGCATGCCCCATTCAATTTTTGGCCTACAATACTAATACGAGCCAAATGGCCATCTATGCTTTTGAAGACGTCATTGGATGCCAACGCACAAAGACTCAAGACTTGGTCACCTCAAGGACACAAGAACATGCATGGAGGACTCATTTTAAGCATGACATAAGGTAAACCCGTGTGTGGAAGATTACGTGGGGGCTTACCTTTGATGCCAACCGAAGACTACAATTGTTGAAGAATGACCCTATGGTTGTGGAGCATTGAATAAGAACCCTTCATTAAGGGTATTTTGGGGATCACACTTTGTTAGAAAGACACTTCATGGCCACCCCTTTCATTAAGGGTATTATGGTCATTTTTGTTATGTAATAAGCTAACCTCTATATAGTTTTCTATTAAGTCATTTGCTCTTTAGCTTTAGAAGTATAAATATGTGAATGACTTCTTCTCTCTTTGAGAGTGTAAAACCCTTAGTGTAGGAATTGGATAAGCCATTAGTGTAGGGCTTGGAAAAGCCAATATTGTTCTTTGCTTGGAAACGGTGGATCTTGAGGTGAGTTGATTCCCTTGGCGGTCACCGTAAGAACTTGGTACTTGTTAACTTATTTGTAGAGGTTTTATAGTTTTGATACAATCTTTAGTTGCTACCTAATGGGTTCTCTTTATGTCAAGTTAGCTATTTTTTACTCTATTTAAGTTTATGTTTGCTTTTCGTACCGTGTTGTTGTCTTGTTGTTGCGGGTAAAGGCTTGTGATTGTGGGTTGTTTGCGGACTGTTTTGGTGTCGTAGATACCATTTGGTATCAGAGCAAGGATTGATTTTGTTCCAAAAAAATCAATCTTAGGCTTGTTAGTTGAAAAATAAAAAACAAAAAGTGTTGAAATCCGAAAATCTCAGAAAAAGAAATCTGTCCCATTTTTGTATTTGAGCTGAAATTTGAGACTTAGATTCAGGATATTTTAGTGTATTTTGTTGTTTCTTGTGTTAGTCCCTTCTTCACTAACAATTATAGAGTCTATATCTAAATTTTGAGTCATTTCCAAGTTGTTTTTGAACTTTGAAGGTT
>JAPEIP010000006.1:241902522-241915950 GCA_026120095.1 Capsicum chinense
TATTAAGTCATTTGCTCTTTAGCTTTGGAAGGATAAATATGTGAAAGACTTCTTCTCTCTTTGAGAGTGTAACACCCTTAGTGTAGGGCTTGGATAAGCCATTAGTGTAGGGCTTGGAAAAGCCAATATTGTTCTTTGCTTGGAAATAGTGGATCTTGAGGTGAGTTGATTCCCTTGGCGGTCACCGTAAGAACTTGGTACTTGTTAACTTGTTTTGTAGGGGTTTTAGAGTTTAATAAACTCTTTAGTTACTACTTTACATGTTTCCCTTGTGTCAATTTATCTATCTTCTTTATCATTGAGTTTGTGTTTGCTTCCTTGTGTCGTTTTGTGTCTTGCTTGTTACGGGTATTTGCGAGTCGCCCGGAACCCGGGCTCACCTCTAAAATCGTGATCTATAGCACACTGATTTAGCCCAAAAATGCCCATTCATGCCGTTTTGCCCATTTATCCCCCCAAATGGCAACAAAAATTTAAATGGACCATACTGGGATGATCTCCAACCTCCCAGGCACGCCCAGGTAGATTTTTGGCCCACAGCACGCATGGACCTCTGTCTCACCCCGACAAAAATACCCCATTTACATCGCTTCACCCGTTTGTCAACCTAAATAACCACAAAAATTTAATCAAACCACACAGGGATGATCCCTAACCTCCTTGGCAAGCTCCAGTTGATTTTTGACCCACAACATGCCCGACCCCGAGCCCACCCCCAAAACCATGGGCTATAGCACACCGATTTGGCCTAAGAATGAACCGTTCGCGCTGTTTCTCCCGTTTGACCATCCAAATCACCAGAAAAATTTAAGAGGACCACAATAGGATGATTCACAACCTCTCTTGCATGCCCTGATCGATTTTTGGCCCACAAAACGCCCGGAACCCAGGCCCACCCTCGAAACCGTAGGCTATATAGCACACCAATTTAGCCTGAAAATGCCCTGTTCACGCCGTTTTGCCCGTTTGTCCACCCAAATGGCCACAAAAATTTAAGCAGACCATAGTGGGACGATCACCAACCTCCTTGGCATGCCTCGGTCAATTTTTTTCCCACAACACGCCCGAACCCCGGGCCCACCCTTGAAACTGTAGGCTATAGCACACCTATTTGGCCCAAAAGTGCCTCGTTTGCACTGTTTTGCCCGTTTGTCTACCAAATGGCCACAAAAATTTAAAGGAACCAATCTGGGACTATCCCTAATCTCCCTGAAACTCGCCTGTCGATTTTCCATCCACAGTATACCCGAACCCCTGCCCCACCCTCGAAATCGTGGGCTGTACGCACCGATTTGGCCCCAAAAAGCCCCATTGGCATTGTTTCACCCATTTGTCTACCCAAATATCCACGAAAATTTGAACGGACCACACTAGGATCATTGTCAACCTCCCTAGAACACCCCAATAAATTTTTGGCCCACAACACACCCAGAAACTGGATCCATCCTCAAAACTGTGTGCTATAGCACACCGATAAATCCTGAAATCGCCCCATTCACGCCGTTACGCTAGTTTGTCCACCAAAATGGCCAAAATAATTTGAATGGAGCACACTGGGATGATCCCTAACCTCCCTAGAACGCCCAGGTCAACCTTCAACCCACAGAACGCCCAGACCCTGGGCCCACAACATGCCTGGACCTTGGGCCCACCCTCGAAACTGAGGGCTATAGCACACCAATTTAGCCCAAAAATGCCCCGTTCATGCCATTTTTCCCGTTTGTCCACCCAAATGAAAACAAAAATTTAAACGGGTAGCACGCCCGGACCCCGAGCCCACCCCCGAAAGTGTGCGCTAAAGCATAATGATTTAGCTCTAAATGCCTCATTCACGCTGTTTTGCCCATTGGTCCACCCAAATGGCCATAAAAATTTAAACGGATCATACTAGGACGATCCTCAACATCCCTGGCATGCCCCAATAGATTTTCGGCCTACAACACACCCGTACCCCGGACCCACCCTAAAATTATGGGCTATAGCACACCGATTTGGCTAAAAAATGCCCTATTCGCACCGTTTGTCCACCCAATTGGCCATGAAAATTTAAATGGACCACACGAGGATGATACCCAACCTCCTTGGAATGCCCCGATTAATTTTTAGCCTACAGAATGCTCGGACACCTGACCCACACCCCAAACCGTGGGTTATAGCACACCGATTTGGTAGGAAAATAAATCGTTCGCATCGTTTCGGACGTTTGTCCATCCAAATGGCTACAAAAATTTAAACGGACCATACTGTGATGATCCCCAACCTCTCTGGAATGCCTTGATCAATTTTTGGTACAACACGCTCGGACCTCAGGCCCATGCCCGGAAGAGTGAGTTATGGCAAACCAATTTTGTACGAAATCGCCCTGTTCGCACTGTTTTGCCCGTTTGTCCACCCAAATGGCCACGAAAATTTAAATGGACCATACTGAAATTATCCCTAATCTCTCTGGAATGCCCCGGTCAATTTTTGGCCTCCACCATGCCTGAACCCTTGGTCCACACCCAAAATAATTGGATATAGCACATCGATTTTGCTTAAAAATGTCCCATTCACGCTGTTTTGCCCATTTGTCCACCCAAATGGCCACGAAAATTTAAACGAACTACACTGGGATGATCCCCAACCTCCCTGAAATGCCCCATTCAGTTTTTGGCTAACAGCACGCCCAAAACCCGAGCCTAACTTCGAAACCGTGGGCTATAGCACACTGATTCAGCTTGAAAATGCCCCGTTCGCACCGCTTCAACCACTTGTCTACCCAAATGGCTACGAAAATTTAAAAGGACCATATTAAAAGCGTACCAACCTTCCTGGCATACCCCATTAGATTTTTTACAAACAGCATGCCTGAACCCTGGGCCAACCCTCGATACCGTGGGCTATAGCACACTAATTTGGCCTGAAAATGCCTTATTCACTCTGTTTCACTCATTTGTCCTCCTAAATAGCTACAAAAATTTAAACGGACCACACAGGGATGATCCCTAACCTCCTGGCATGACTCGATCGAATTTCAGCCAATAACATGCTCGGTCCTTGGGTTCACCCCCAAAACCCTGGGCTATAGCATACCCATTTGGCTAAAAAATGCTCTATTTGCGCCGTTTTTCCCGTTTGCCCACCCAAACGGCCACAAAAATTTAAATGCACCATATTGGGATAATATCCAACCTTCTTGGCATGCCCAGGTCAATTTTTGTCCCACAGCACATACGAACCCCTGGCCCATCCTCGAAATCGTGGGTTGTAGCACACTGATTTGGCCTGAAAATGCCCCGTTCATGCCGTTTCACCCGTTTGTCCACCCAAATGGCGACAAAATTTAAGCGGACTATACTGGGATGATCCCCAACCTCCCTAGCATACCCTGATCAAATTTTGACCCGCAACACACTCTGTCCTTTGATCCACCCATAAAACCATTGGCTATCACACACCGATTTTGATCGAAAAGGTATCATTCATGCTGTTTCGCCTGTTTGTCCACCCAAATAGCCACAAAAATTTATACTGACAACACTGGGACTATCCTTAAGCTCCCTGGCATGGTTCGATCGATTTTCGGACTACAACACTATCGAACCTTGGTTCCACACCCAAAATCGTGGGCTATCGTACACCAATTTAGCCCAAAAATACTCAATTCTTGCTGTTTCTCCCGTTTGTCCACTCAAATAGCCACAATAATTTAAATGGACCATACTGGGATGATCCCAAACCTTCCTGGCATGCCCAGCTCAATTTTTGGCCTACAGCACACACGTATCGCTGGTCACCCCTGAAACCGTGGGCTATAACACTAATTTAGCCCGAAAATGACCCATTCACACCGATTCTCCTATTTTTCCACCTAAATGGCCACAAAAATTTAAACGGACCATACTGGGATGAACCCCAGCCTCATTGGCATGCCCCGGTTGAATTTTGGCTTGCAGCTCACCCAAACCCCAAGCCCAACCCCAAAACCATGGGTTATAGCACACTGATTTGGCCCTAAAATGCCCGATTTGCACCGTTTCGCCCGTTATTCCACTCAAATAGCCATAAAATCTAAATGGACCACACTAGTATAATCCCCAACCTCCCTGGCATGCCCCGTTAAATTTTTGGCCTACAGCACGCCCGGACCCCGGGCTCACCCTCAAAATCGTAGGCTATAGCACACTAATTTAGCTCGAAAATGCCCAGTTCACACCGTTTTGCCCATTTGTCCACCCAAATGGGAACAAAAATTTAAATAGACCATACTGGGATGATCCCCAACCTCCCAGGCACGCCCAGGTCAATTTTTGGCCCACAGCACGTGTAGACCCCTGTCTAACCCCGACACTAAGGGCTGTAGCATACCGATTTGGCCTGAAAAATACCTCGTTCGCGTAGTTTCGCCCATTTGTCAACCTAAATGACCACGAAAATTTAATCAGACCACACTGGGACGATCCTCAACCTCTTGGAAAGCTCCGATCGATTTTTGACCCACAGCATGCGCTGACCCTGATCCCACCCCTTAAACCATGGGCTATAGTACACCGATTTGGCAAAAAATTAACAGTTCGCGCCGTTTCACCCGTTTGACCACCCAAATGGCCACAAAAATTTAAGTGGACCATAATGGGATGATCTCTAACCTCTCTTGCACACCCTGAACAATTTTTGGCCAACAGCACGCCCGGACCCCAGGCCCACCCTCAAAATCGTAGGCTATAGCACACCGATTTAGCCCAAAAATGCCCCGTTCACACCGTTTCGCTCGTTTATCCTCCCAAGTAGCCATAAAAATTTAAATGGACTATATTGGGATGATCCCTAACCTCCCTGGCATGCCTCGATCAATTTTTTTCTCACAACACGCCAGAACCCCAAGCCCAACCTCCCTGGCACACCCCGATCAATTTTTAGGCCACAACACACCCAGACACTGGGTCACCCCCTAAATTGCGTGCTATAGCACACCGATTTGTCCCAAAATTACCCCATTCATGCTGTTAAGCTAGTTTGTCCACCAAAATGGCCAAAATAATTTAAACAGAGCACATTAGGACGATCGCCAGCCTCCCTTGCATACCCAGGTCAACCTTCGTCCAACAGCATGCCCAGACCACGGGTCCACCTCTGAAGCTGTGGGCTATAGCACACTAATTTGGCCCAAAAATACCCCGTTCATGCCGTTTTGCCCGTTTGTCCACCCAAATAGCAACAAAAATTTAAACGGACCACACTGGGAAGATGCCCAACCTCCTTGGCAAGGCTCGATCTATTTTTGGCCTATAGCATGCCCGGACCCCGGGCCGACCTTCAAAACTGTGGCCTATAGCGCACCAATTTTTCCTGAAAATGTCCCATTTACAGAGTTTTGCCCGTTTGTCTAACCAAATGGCCATGAAAATTTAAACGGACTATACTGGGACGATACCTTTCCTCTATGGCATCCCCTAATTGATTTTTGTCCCATAGCATGCCGTACCCCGAGCCCACCTTCGAAACTGTGCGCTAAAGCACAAAGATTTAGCTTGAAATTCCCTATTCACGTCGTTTCACCCATTTGTCCACCCAAATGGCCATAAAAATTTAAACGAACCATACTAGGATGACCCTCAACCTCCCTGGCATGCCCCGATAGATTTTTGGCCCACAACACGATCGGACCACCCTAAAATTATGGGCTATAGCATATCGATTTGGTTAAAAAATGCCCCATTCGCGCCGTTTGTCCACCCAATTGGTATGAAAATTTAAACGGACCACACTAGGATGATACCCAACCTCCTTAGAATGCCCCGATCGATTTTTGGCTTGCAGAACACTTGGAAACCTGACCCACGCCCCAAACCGTGGGTTATAGCACACCGATTTGGCAGGAAAATGAATCGTTCACATAGTTTCGTACGTTTGTCCACCCAAATGGCCATAAAATTTTAAACGGACCATACTGAGACGATCCCCAACCTCCTTGGAATGCCTCGATCAACTTTTGGCCTACAACACGCCCGGACCTCGAGCCCACACCCAAAATAGTGAGCTATAGTAAATCGATTTTGTCCGAAACTGCCCCGTTCATGCTGTTTTGCCCGTTTGTCCATCCAAATGGCCATCAAAATTTAAACAGACCATACTGGAATAATCCCCAATCTCCCTGGAATACTCTGGTCAATTTTTAGCATCCAGCACGCCCAAACCCTAGGCCCACACTCGAAACCATAGGATATAGCACACCAAGTTTGCTCGAAAACATCCTTTTCTCGCCGTTTTGCCCATTTGTCCACCTAAATGGCCATAAAAATTTAAATAGACCACACTGGGATGATTCCCAACTTCCATGGAATGCCCCGGTCAATTTTTGCCACACAGCACACTCAAAACCTAAGCCCAACTTTGAAACCATGGGCTATAGCACACCGATTTAGCTTGAAAATGCCTCATTCGCGATGTTTTGCCCGTTTGTCCACCCAAATGGCCTCAAAAATTTAAATAGACCACAATGGGATAATCCCCAACCTCCCTGACATACCCTGATTGATTTTCAGCCCACAGCATGCCCAAAACCCTGGCCTAACCCTAAAACTGCGGGCTATAGCACACCAATTCCCCCAAAAATGCCCCGTTTAAGTCGTTTCACCCGTTTGTCCACCGAAATAGCCATAAAACTTAAAACGGACCATACTGTTATGATCCCCAACCTCCCTAGTACACCCTGATCAATTTTTGGGCCACATCACGCCCGGACCCAGGCCCACCCCCGAAATCGTGGGATATAGCACACCGGTTTCGCTCGAAAATGCCCCATTCACGCTGTTTTGCTAGTTTGTCCACCCAAATAGCCACAAAAATTTTAATGGACCATGCTGCGATGATCCCCAACCTCTCTAGCATGCCTCAGTCAATTTTTGGCCCACAGTACGCCTGAATCTCGGGCCCACCCCCAAAACTATGGTCTATAGCACACTGATTTTGCTCTAAAATGCCCTGTTCGCGCTGTTTCACACATTTGTCATCCCTAATGGCCACAAAAATTTAAACGGACCATAATGGGATGATCCTCAACCTTTGTGGCATGTCAAGGCTGAGTTTTACCCCACAGCACACCCAAACCCTAGGCCTAGCCCCAAAACTGTGGGCTATAGCACATCGATTTCGCCTAAAAATGCACAATTCACGCCGTTTCGCCCGTTTTTCCACCCAAATAACCACAAAAGTTTAAACGGATCACACTGGGATGATCCCTAACCTCCCTGGTATGCCCAGGTCAATTTTTGGCCCACAACATGATCGGACCTCTGGACCACCCTCAAAATCGTGGGTAATAGCACGCCGATTTCCCCTGAAAACATCTCGTTTGTGCCGTTTTGCTTGTTTGTCCACCTAAATAGCCTCAAAAATTTAAACAAACCATACTAGGATGATTCTTAACCTCCCTAGCATGCCTCGATCGATTTTTGGCCCCCAGAATGCCTGGACCCCTGGCCCACCCCCAAAACCGTGGGCTATAGCACACTGATTTTGCCTGAAAATGCTCAGTTCGCACCATTTCTCCCTCTTTTCTCTCAAATGGTCACAAAAATTTAAATAGACCACACTATGATGATCCCCAACCTCCTTGGTATGCCCCGGTCGATTTTTGGCCCACAACATGCTCGGACCCTTAGCCTTACCCCGAAATCGTGGGATATAGCACGTCAATTTCGCCCGAAAACACCACATTCATACCGTTTTTCCTGTTTGTCCACCCAAATATCCACAAAAATTTAAATGAATTATACTGGGATGATCTCAAGGCTCCCTGGTATGCCCCGGTCAATTTTTTCCACAGCACGCCTGGACCCTTGGCCCACCCCTAAAATCGTGTGCTATAGCTCACCGTTTTGGCTTGAAAATGCCCTATTCGGCTGTTTCATCCGTTTGTCCACCTAAATGGCCACAAAAATTTAAACGGACCACTCTGGGATGATCTACAACCTCCCTGGCATGCCCCGATCGATTTTATAGCCACAGCATGCCCGGAGTCCATGCCCACGCCCAAAGCCCATAACTTCAATGCCACTCTTCTCGGTGCTTTCTTCTTCCTTTTCTTGTCCATAAGACCTATCAAAATCATAAGAAGAACTATAATTTGGGTTAGCACAATGGGGGAGGGGGGCATTTGGGAAATCACTCCAATGTCCATCTTGACCACCACATAAAGAACAATTATACTCCCAGTAGGATGGAGGTGGTGCACATATCTCTCTGTGGGAAACATATCCACAATCTTTCCAAAAGTGAGGTCTATCACATTACAGACATGGATTGTCGAGATAAGATTTCCAACCACCAAGCACATGTTCATTCCAAGATGCCATAGTACTAAGTAAACTAAAATAGAAATTATACCTAACACAAGAAATAAAAGAAAACTAAAAACAAATATTTACAAGTTTGAATTCAAGCAAGTAGGCTAAAATTCCAAACCAACTCAATAGGCCAAATTGTTCCCCGAAAACGGTGCCATTTTTGATAACGCTCAACTTACACCTCAAATTAGTGTAAGGCGGTCGTCGTTAATATATTTACCCAACTTTGGAGTCGAGGTCGAATCAATAGGGAACAATATGCGTGGACATTAAGCTAATTTGAAACTATAGCTCCAAGTTCAATTAAAACAAATGATATGAAATATAAAAGTAATAAGGGGGGTTTTTATGAGTCAAACAAAAGTTAACAGCTTAACTTGCTTCATAACTCAAAACTAAGATTTCAATTGTTCAAATCAATGATAAAGAGAAACTAGGGTCGTGATCACTATGACTATTAATCTCCATTGAATAATAACTGTTTAAGATTATCGTGGTAGGTGGGAACAACAAATTATCCCTGCCGATGATTCTATCTAAATTATCTCTCGACCTCTCCAGACAATTTACTATATAATTCTTTCAAACTTAGATAACTTATCTATTTCCAACCAGATGTTATCTCAGGTAGATTAATCCAGTTACGACATCAATCATTAAATAGAAGGTTGGTAGCTTCCGAGTCCCTGTTGATAATTCGCTTCCTTTAGTTTATTTCTCTCTTCAAGCAAACAAACCTAAGGCATAGACGTTACCACAATCACTAAAACCCTAACCAACTACTAAATCAATGAAAAAATAGTCATAGATCCCACAACCCTAGTTGCGGATTTTAGTTGCTGATGAGATAGAAAGAGATAACAATGATTGAATTCATAATTTAAAGTAATTAAACTTACAAAAGATGAAATCCAAAGTTGATTCTCCTCCAAGTACAATAAGAATTTCCCACAACTCAATCAAAGGATTGAAAATTGAATTCTAAGTTAAGAGGGTAAAAAACAAGTGAACTCCCCTTGACTAAGTTAAAAGATGATCCAATGTACGTAACTCCCCATTGTAAATAAAACCCTAAAAGATTCTATTTATACTAAAGCCTAATTAAGGAAATAAAATAACAAAATTAATAAAATTCTCAGAATAGGCGACGACGTGGGTGACGCCCTATCAGGGGTTTGACGCTTTATCATGGATGGCGTCAAACTTACTCCAGTTTCTTCAATTCTCTGCCTTAGGCTGACAACATCCTTGACGCCTTATCACTATCCTGACACTTTATCACGAACGTCATCGCAACTTTCTCCTAAATTCTAATCTTTGGTTAAGGCAAACGGCCCTGCTGATAGCCTATCATGAGACTGACGACTTACCATAAATGTTGTCAGCCATGTTTTCTTCTCTTTTTGCTCTAATTTAAACTCTTTTTCTCCGTTGTTGTTTATTTTCATTCCAATTGCCCTTTTCTATAATACCATAAGTAAACACATCAAAATAACAAGAGTTGACTAAGATTTCACAATTATTTCAAGTTTAAGAGCATTAAATGTGTTAGATTTTGCTCACCCATCAATCCACAACCTCCATCGCATGCCTCGGTTAATTTTCGGCCCATAACACACCCGTACCCTGTCCCACCCCCAAAACCGTGGGTTGTAGCACACCGATTTTGCCCGAAAATGCCTTGTTTCACCCATTTCTCCACCCAAATGGCCACAAAATTTAAATTGACAACATTGGGATGATCCCCAATCTCCCTGGAATGCCTCGATCAATTTTTGGCACACATCACACCCAGACCCCAGGCCCACCCTCAAAATCGTGGGCTATAGCATAATGATTTTACCCTAAAATACCCCGTTCACATTGTTTCGCTCGTTTGTCTTTCCAAATGGACACAAAAATTAAAACGTAACACACTGGGATGATACTCAATCTCCCTGGCACGCCTAGATTGAGTTTTTTCCCACAACATGCTCGAACCTCGGGCCTACTCCAAAATCATAGGCTATAGCACACCGATTTCACCCGAAAAAGCCCTATTCTCGCCGTTTTGCTTATTTGTCCACCCAAATGGCCATAAAAATTTAAACGAATAACATTGGGATGAACCCCAACTACCCTGGCATGCCCCAGTTGATTTTTGGCCCACAGTACTCCCAGACCCCGAACCCACCCTCGAAATCATGTGTTATAGCGCACTAATTTTGACCAAAAATGTCCCCTTCGCGCCGTTGGGCTAGTTTATCCACCCAAATAGCCACAAAAATTTAAACGAACCACGCTAGGATGATCTTCAACCTCCCTAGCATGCCCCGATCAATTTTTACCCCACAAAATGCTAGGAACCCGAGCCCATCCCTAAAATCGTGGGCTATAGCACACCAATTTTTCTTGAAAATACCCCATTCACGCAGTTTCACCCGTTTGTACAGCTAAATGGCAATAAAAATTTAAACGGACCACACTAGTAAGATCCACAATCTCCCTGACATGTCTCGGTCGATTTTGACCCATAGCATGCACGGACCCTGGGCCCACCCCTAAAATCGGGGGCTATAACCATTTGATTTTGCCCGAAAATGCCCCGGTTGCACCGTTTCACCCATTTGTCCACCCAAATGGCCATGAAAATTTAAACGAAACACACTGGGAAGATCCCCAACCTCCCTGGCATGCCCCGATCAATTTTTGGCCAAAAGCACACCCAGACATCGGGCCTACACTCAAAACCGTGGGCTATAGCACATTGATTTCGCCCGAAAATGCCGATTTCGGATCGTTTCGCCCGTTTGTCCACCCAAATGGCCATGAAAATTTAAATGAACCACACTGGGACGATCTCCAACATAGTTGGCATGCCCCGATCGATTTTTGGCACACAACACGCTCGGACCCCAGGCCTACCCCCAAAATCATGGGCTATAGCACATCGATTTTGCCCAAAAATGCACTATTTCACCTGTTTGTCCACCCAAACGGCAACTAAAATTTAAAATGACAACATTGGGATGATCCTCAACCTCTTTGGCGCACCTCAGTCGATTTTCAGCCAACAACACGCTCGGACCCCGGGCCCAACCCCAAAACCGTGGGCTATAGCATACCGATTTCTCCCAAAAATGCACCGTTCGCACTGTTTCTCCTGTTTGTCCACCTAAATGGCCACGAAAATTTAAACGGACCACACTGGGATAATGCCAATCCTCCCTGGCATGCCCAATCAATTTTCAGCATACAGCACGCCTGGACCCCGGGCCCACCCTCGAAACCGTATGCTATATCACACCAATTTCTCCTGAAAATGCCCCGTTCGTATTATTTCACCCTTTTTCCCACCAAAATAGCCACGAAAATTTAAACGGACCATACTGGGACGATCCCCAACCTGGCTAGCATGCCTTGATCAATTTTTGGCCCATAACACGCCCGAACCTGGAGCGCATCCCTGAAATCGTACATTATAGCGCTTAAATTTTTCCCGAAAATACCCTGTTCGCTCCATTTAGCCGGTTTGTCCATCCAAATGGCCATAAAAATTTAAATAGACCATACTGGGATGATCCCCAACCTCCCTAGCGCTCCCCGATTGATTTTCAAACCACAGCACGCTCAGACCCCACGCCCAAACTTGAAATCGTGGGCTATAGCACACCGATTTAGCTTAAAAATGCCCCGTTTGCGCTGTTTTGCCTATTTATACACCTAAATGGCCACGAAACTTTAAACAGACCATACTGGGATGATCCCCAACGTCCCTGGCTCAGCCCAATCAATTTTTGGCCCATAGAATGCCTATAACCCGGTCCCACCCCTAAAACCGTGGGCTATAGCGCACCAATTTCACTCAAAAATGCCCCATTTGCATTGTTTCACTCGTTTGTCCACACAAATGGCCATAAAAATTTAAACGGACTATACTGGGATGATCCCCAACCTCCCTGGAGTGCCCCAATCAATTTTTGGCCAACATAACGCTCGGACCCCGAGCCCATTCTCAAAACTGTGGGCTATAGCACATAAATTTTACACAAAAATGCCTCGTTCAAGCTGTTTAGCCTGTTTGTCCACCAAAATGGCCATGAAAATATAAATGTACCACACTGGGATGATCTCTAACCTCCCTGGCATGACCAGTCAATTTTTGGCCCATAGCACACACGAACCTCGGGCCCACCCCCAAAACGGTGGGCTATAGCACACCGATTTCGCTCGAAAATGCTCCGTTCGTGCCGTTTCACCTGTTTGTTCACTCAAATGGCTACAAACATTTAAATGGACCATACTGGGATTATCCCAAACCTCCCTGGCATGCTCGGTCAATTTTTGATCCACAGCTCGCCCGAACCCTGGGCACACCCCCAAAACCGTGGGGTATTGCAAATTAATTACGCCTGAAAATGCCCGTTTTGTGCCGTTTCTTCTCTATGTCCACCCAAATGGACACAAAAATTTTAATAGACAACATTGGGACGATATCCAACCTCCCTGACATATCCCGGTCAATTTTTGGCCCCAGCACACTCAAACCCCTGGCCCACCCCCAACACAGTGAACTATAGCACACCGATTTTGCTCGAAAATGCTCTGTTCGCACCGTTTTGCCTATTTGTCCACCCAAATAGCAACAAAAATTTAAACAGACAATACTAGGATGATCCCTAACCTCCCTGGCATGCCTCAGTTGATATTTGGCCCAAAGCACGCTTGAACCCCGAGCCCACCCCCAAATTTTTGGGCTATAGCACACCAATTTTGCCCGAAAACACCCCATTCACGCCGTTTCTCCCATTTGTCCACACAAATAGCCATGAAAATTTAAACGGACTATACTGGTATGATCCCAAACCTCCTTGGCATGCCACGATCTAGTCTTGGCTTACAGCACGCTCGAACCCTGGGCCCACCCCCGAAACTGTGGGCTATAGCATACCGATTTCGCTCGAAATTGCCCCGTTCACACTGTTTACCTCGTTTGTCCACCCAAATGGTCACGAAACATTAAACAAACCATAGTGGGATGATCCTCAATATCCCTGGCATGCCCTAATAAATTTTCAGCCCACAGCACGCGTGGACCCTGGGCCGACCCCAAAAATTGTGG
>JAPEIP010000006.1:241917243-241944827 GCA_026120095.1 Capsicum chinense
TAAAATGCCCCGTTCATGCCGTTTCACCCGTTTGTCCATCAAAATGGCCACAAAAATTTAAATGGACAATACTAGGATAATTCCCAACCTGCCTGGTACGCCCCGATCAGTTTTTGTCCCAAAACACGCTCAGACCTCGGGCCCACCCATAAATTTGTGGGCTTTAGCACACCAATTTTACCCGAAAACACCCTGTTCGCGCCGTTTCTCCTATTTTTCCACACAAATGGCCACGAAAATTTAAACGAACCATACTGGTATGATCCCAAACCTCTCTTACATACCCCGGTTGATTTTCGGATCACAACACGCCCAAACCCCAGGCCCACCCCAAAAGCCGTAGGCTATAACATACCTATTTTGCCAGAAAATGCCCCATTCACGTTGTTCGTCCCTTTTATCCACCCAAATGGCCACAAAACATTAAACGGACCACACTGAGATGATTCCCAATATCCCTAGCATTGATGGTCAATTTTTAGCCCACAACACGCCCGGACCCAAGGCCGACCCCCAAAACCGTGGCCTATAGCACACCGAGTTGCCCGAGAATGCCCTATTCGTGCCATTTTGCCTTTTTGTCCACCTAAATGGCCATAAAAAGTTAAACAGACCACACTGGGATGATCTCCAACCTCCCTGACCTAACACATTCAAGTTTTGACACACAGTACACCTGGACCCAGGGCCCACCCCCAAAACTGTGGGCTATATCACACTAATTTTGCCCGAAAACGTCTCGTTCGTGCTATTCACCCATTTGTCCACCCAAATGGCCACAAAAATTTAAATGGACCACAATGGGACGATCCCCAACCTACCGGCATGTCTCAATCAATTTTTATCCCACAGCACTCTTGAACCCCGGGTCCACCCCTGAAACCGTGGGCTATAGCACTCTAATTTCGCCCTAAAATGCCCCGTTCGCGCCGTTTCGCCCGTTTCGCCCGTTAGTCCACCAAAATAGACACAAAAATTTAAACAGATAATAATGGGATGATCCCCAACCTCCCTAGCATGCTCTGGTCAATTTTTGGTCCACATCACGCTCGAACCTTGAGCCCAACCCCAAAAATATGGGCTATAGCACACTGATTTTGCCCGAAAATGCCTCGTTTGCGCCTCTTTCCCCATTTGTCCACCTAAATGGCCACAAAAATTTAAACGGACCATACTGGGATGATCCCTAACAACCCTGTCATGCCTCGATCGATTTTTAGCCAACTACACACCCGAAACTTGGGCCCACCCCCAAAACCATGGGCTACAGCACACCAATTTTGCCCGAAAATGCCCCGTTGACGTTGTTTTGCCCGTTTGTCTACATAACTAGCCACAAAAATTTATAGGGACCATACTGGGATGATCCCCAACTTCTCTGGCACTCCCCGATCAATAATTTACCTACAACATGCCTGGACCTCTGGCCCACCTCCAAAACTGAGGGATATAGTACACCGATTTCACTGAAAAATGCCCCATTCGCGCTGTTTTGCCTGTTTGTCCACCCAAATAGCCACAAAAATTTAAACGGAAAATACTAGGATAATTCTCAACCTCCCTAGCACACCCCGTTCAATTTTTGTCCCATAGCACGCATGGACCCCAGGCCCACCCCCAAAACCGTTGGCTATAGCACACCAATTTTGATTGAAATTGCCCCGTTCGTTCCGTTTCATTAGTTTTTGTCCCCCTTGTACACCCCAATCGATTTTTGACCCACATCACACTCGGACCTCGGGCCCACCCCCGAATTTGAGGGCTATAACACACCGATTTTGCCCGAAAATGCCCCGTTCACACCGTTTCACCCGTTTGTCCACCCAAACTGCCACGAAAATTAAAACCGACCACACAAGGATGATCTCCAACCTACCTAGCACACCCCGGTTAAGTTTTGGCCCATAGAATGCTAGATCCTAGATCCACCCCCAAAACTGTGGGCTACATCACGCTGATTTCGCTCGAAAATGCCCCATTTGGTCCGTTTCACCCGTTTGTCCACACAAATGGCTACAAAAATATAAACGGACCACACTAGTAGGATCTCCTAACTCCCTGGCATGCCTCGGTTGATTTTTCACCCACAGCATGCTCGAACCCCAGGCCCACCCTCGAAACCGTAGTCTATAGCACACCGATTTAGCCCAAAAATGCCCCGTTCATGCCGTTTTGCCCGTTTGTCCACCCATATGGACACTAAAATTTAAACGAACCACACTGGGAGGATTATCATCCACCCTGGCATGCCCCGATCAGTTTTTCGCACATAGCACGCTCGAACCCGGGGCCTACCCCTAAAATCGTGGGCTATAGCACACCAATTTCACCCGAAAATGCCCCGTTCACGTCGTTTCGCCCATTTGTTCACCCAAATGGCCACAAAAATTTAAACCAACTATACTGGGATGATCCCCAACATAGCGACACATGCCAATTGATTTTTGGCACACATCACACCCAAACCCCGGGCCTACCCCTGAAACCATGGGCTATAGCACATCGATTTCGCCCGAAATCGCCCCATTTTGCCGGTTTGTCCACCCAAAATCTCACAAAAATTTAAATAGATCATACTATGATGATATCCAACCTCCCTAATACACCCCGATCAATATTTGGCCCACAGCACGCCCGGACCCTGGGCCCACTCCAAAAATGTGGGCTATAACACACATTTCAAACAAAAATGCCCCGTTCGCACTGTTTTGCGCTTTTCCCACCCACATAGCCACAAAAATTTAAACGGACCACACTGGGATGATTCCTAACCTCCCAGGAATGAACTGGTCAATTTTTGGCCCATGGCACACCCGAGCCCTGGGCCCACTCCCTAAAATCATGAGCTATAGCATACTGATTTTGCCCGAAAATGCCCCGTTCACTCTATTTTGCTCGTTTGTCCACCCAAATGGATACGAAAATTAAAAAGACAATACTGGGATGATACCCAACCTTCCTGACATGTCCCGGTCGATTTTTGTCCCTCAGCACGCCCAGACCCCGAGCCTACCCTTGAATCGTGGGCTACAACACACCAATTTTGCTCGAAATGCCCCGTTCGCATTGTATCACCCGTTTATCCACACAAATGTCCACAAAAATTTAAATGGACCATACTGGGATGATCTCTAACCTCCCTGGCATGCCCCGGTCAATTTTTGAAACACAACACTCCCGAACCCCTGGCCTACCGTCGAAACCGTGGGCTATAGCACACCGATTTAGCCCAAAAATGCCCCATTTACGCCGTTTGTCCACCAAATTGGCCACAAAAATTTAAATAGACCACACTAAGATGATCCCCAACAACCCTGGCATGCTCCGATCAATTTTCAGCCCACAGCATGCCCGTACCAGGGTACCACCTTCGAAACCATGGGCCATAGCACACCGATTTTGTTCAAAAATGCCCCTTCCACGCTATTTCACTCGTTTGTCCACCCAAATGGCCACAAAAATTTAAACGGACCACACTGAGATGATCCCCAACCATGCTGGCATGCCTTGATCAATTGTTTGACTACAACACTCCCGAACCCTAGGCCTACCCGAGAAATAGTGGGTTATAGCACACTGATTTTGCCTGAAAAATGCTCCGTTCGCGCTGTTTCACTCATTTGTCCACCCAAATGGCCACAAAAATTTAAACGGATCACACCGAGATGATCTCCAACCTCCCAGGCACACCCTAGTCGATTTTTGGTGCATAGAACGCCTGTACCTCGGGCCCACCCCTCAAAATTGTGGGGTATAGCATACCTATTATGCTCAAAAATGCCCCGTTAACGCCGTTTTGCCCATTTGTCCACCCAAATAGCCACAAGTTTTAAACGGACAACACTAAGATTATCCTCAACCTCCCTAGTGCGTCCCGGTCAATTTTAGGCCCACAGCACACCCGGAACCTTGGCCCACCCCTAAAACCGTAGGCTATAGCACACCAATTTGGCCTAAAAAGCCCCGTTCGCGCCGTTTCTCCTATTTGTTCGCCCAAATGGCAACAAAAATTTAAACGTACCACACTCGGATGATCCCGAAACTCCATGGCATGCCCCAGTCAATTTTTGGTACACAACATGCCCGAACCCGAGGCCCACCCCCAAAATCATAGGCTATATTACACTAGTTTCGCTCGAAAATGCCCTATTCTTGCTATTTCGCTCGTTTGTCCTCCCAAATAGCCATAAAAATTTAAACGGATCACACTAGGACAACCCCCAACCTACCTGGCATGCCTCAATTAATTTTTGGCCTACAGCTTGCCCAAACCCTGGGTCTACCCCTGAAACTGTGGGCTATACCACTCTGATTTTGCTCGAAAATACCTCGTTCGTGCTTTTTCGCCAGTTTACCCATCCAAATGGACACGAAAATTTAAACGGATAGCACTAGATGATCCCCAACCTACCTGACATACCCTGACCAATTTTGGATCCACAACACGCCTGGACCCCTGGCCCAACCCCAAAACCATGGGCTATAACACACCGATTTTGCCTGAAAATGCCCCGTTTGCGCTGTTTCGCCTTTTACTCTACCCAAATCGCCATGAAACTTTAAAGTGACCACACTAGGATGATTCCCAAAGTCCCTACCATGCCTCGGTCAATTTTTGGCCCACAGCATGCCCGGACCATGGGCCCATCCCCAAAACCATGGTCTATAGCACACCAATTTCGCCCGAAAATGCCCTGTTTGCGCCGTTTCAGCTTTTTATCCACCCAAATGGCCATAAAAATTTAAACAGACCACACTGGGACGATCCCCAACCACCCTGGCATGCCCTGATTTATTTTTGGCCGACAGCACGCTTAGACCCTGAGCCCACACCCAAAACCGTGGGCTATAGAACACTAATTTTGATTGAAAATACCTCGTTCGCGCCGTTTCACCCATTTATCCACCCAAATGACCACGAAAAATTAAATAGACTATACTGGGACGATCCTTAACCTCCCTGGCATGCCCTGGTTGATTTTCGGCCCACATCACGATCGGACCCTGAGCCCACCCTCGATGGGCTATAGTACACAGATTTTGCCCATAAATGCCACGTTCATGCTGTTTCGCCTGTTTGTCCACCGAAATGGAGATGGAAATTTAAACGGACCACAATGGGATGATCCCCATCCTCCCTGGCACAACCTAGTTTATTTTTGGCCCACAGCACACCAGACCTGGAGCCCACCCCTAAAACCGTGATCTATAGCACACCGATTTCTCCCAAAAATGCCCCGATCACACTGTTTCACCCGTTTGTCCACTCAAATGGCCATAGAAATTTTAATGGACCATAGGGACAATCCCTAACCTCCCTGGCAAGCCCCGGTCGATTTTTTATCCACAGCATGCCCGGACCCTAGACCTACCCCCAAAACCGTGGGTTATAGCACACTGATTTCGCCCGAAAATGCCCCATTCACGCCGTTTCGCCTGTGTATCCATACAAGTGACCACGAAAATATAAATGGACAACACTGGGATGATCCCTAATGTCCCTGGCACTCGCTGGTCAATTTTTGGCCCACAGCACGCCCGGACCCCGGGCCCACCCCTAAAACCGTGGGCTATAGAACACCAATTTTGCCCAAAAATATCCCGCTTGAATTGTTTCTCCTATTTATCCACCCAAATGGCCACGAAAATTAAAACAGACCAAACTAGGATGATCCTAAAACTCTCTGGCATACCTCGGTTAATTTTCAGCATACAATACGCCCGATCCCTGGGCCCACCCCTAAAACCGTCAGCTATATCGCACCGATTTCGCCTGAAAATGCCCCATTCGTACTATTTTGCTCATTTGTCCACCCAAATGGCCACAAAAATTTTAACGAACCACACTGGGACGATCCTCAATCTCCCTAGCACATCCTGGTCAATTTATGGCCCAGAACATGCCCGAACTCAGGCCCACCCCTGAAATCGTGGGCTATAAAAATGAACTACGCCCAAAAATGAGCGATTCGCAATGTTTTGCCCATTTCAACACCCAAATGGAAACTAAAATGTAAACGGACCACACTGGGACAATTCCCAACGTCCCTGGCCCGCTTTGGTCTATTTTTATCCCACAACACGCTCGGACCCCGAGCCGACACCCAAAAACGTGGGCTATAGCACATCGATTTTACCCAAAAATGCCCCGTTCATGCTATTTCACCCATTTGTCCACCCAAATGGCCACAACACGCCCGAAACCCAAGCTCACCCCTAAAACCGTTGGCTATAGCACTCTGATTTCGCCTTAAAATGCCCCGTCCGTGTCGTTTCACCAGTTTGTCCATCAAAATGGCCACAAAAATTTAAACGAACAATAATGGGATGATCCCCAACCTATTTAGCATGCTCTGGTCAATTTTAAGCCTACAGCACACCCGAACCCCGGGCCTAACCCCAAAACTGTGGGCTATAGCACAGCGATTTTGCCTGAAAATGCCCTATTTGCGCCGTGTTGCCCATTTGTCCACCCAAATGGCCACAAAAATTTAAACGGACCACACTGGGATGATCTCCAACAACCCTGGCATACTCTGATCAATTATTGGCTGACAGCACACCCAGATCTCGGGCCCACCCCCCCAAAACGGTCGGCTATAGTACACCGATTTTGCCCGAAAATTCCTCGTTCACGTCATTTGGCCTGTTTGTCTACCTAAATGGCCACGAAAATTTATAGTGACCACACTAGGATGATCCCCTTCACTAGCATACCCCGATCAATTTTTTACCTATAGAAAGCCCGGACCTCTGGCCCACCTCCAAAACCGTGGGCTATAGCTGAACGATTTTGCCCAAAAATGCCCCATTTACGCTGTTTTGCCTGTTTGTCTAAACAAATAGCGACAAAAATTTAAACAGACCACACTAGGACGATCCCCATCCTCTGTGGCATACCTCGGTCAATTTTTGGCCTACAGCACGCCCAAACCCTGGGCCCACCCCAAAACTGTTGGCTATAGCACACCAATTTTTCCCGAAAATGCCCCGTTCGCGCCGTTTCGCCTATTTCTCCACCCAAATGGCCACAAAAATTGAAACGAACCATACTAGGATGATCCCCAACCTACCTAGCATACCTCGGGAGATTTTTGGCCCACAGAACGCCCGGTCCTCTGGCCCACCCCCAAAACCATGGGCTATAGCAAACCAATTTTGCCCGAAAATGCCCCGTTCGCACCATTTTCCCTTTTGTCCAACCAAATGGCCACGAAAATTTAAACGGACCACACTGGAATGATCCCCAACCTTCCAGGCATGTACCAATTAATTTTCGGCCCATAGCACACCCGGAACCTGGGCCCAACCCCTAAAATTGTGGGCTATAGCATACTGATTTCGCCCGAAAATGCCCTGTTCGCCCTATTTCACCTTTTTGTCCACCCAACTAGCCACAAAAAATTAAATGGACAACACTGGGACAATCCCCAACCTCCCTGGCATGCCCCAATCAATTTTCAACGCACAGCACACCCATTCCCCTGGCCTACCCCTAAAACTGTGCCCTATAGCACACCAATTTTGCCCGAAAATGCCCCGTTCATATTGTGTTACACGTTTGTCCACACAAATGGTCACGAAAATTTAAATGGACCACAATGGAATGATTGCTAACCTCCCTGGCATACCCCGATTAATTTTTGGCACACAGCACTCCCGAACCCCGTGCCTACCCTCAAAATCATGGGCTATAGCACGCCGATTTTGCCCAAAAATGCCCCATTCGTGCCGTTTGTCCACCAAATTGGCGACAAAAATTTAAACAGACCACACTAAGATGATCACCAACTACCCTGGCATGGCCCGATCGATTTTTGGCCCATAGCATGCCCAAACCCGGGGACCAACCTCAAAACCGTGGGCTATAGCACACCAATTTTGCCTGAAAATGCCCCGTTCACGTCGTTTCACCTATTTTCCACCCAAATGGCCACAAAAATTTAAAAAAACCACACTGGGATGATCCTCAACCACGCTGTCATGCCCTGATAATTTTTTGTCCCACCCGATAAACCGTGGGTTATAGCACACCAATTTTGCCTGAAAATGCTCCGTTCGCGCTGTTTCGCCCGTTTGCCCACCCAAATGGCCATGAAAATTTAAACAGATGATACTGAAATGATACACAACCTCCCTGGCATGCCCTGGTTGATTTTTTGACCACAGCACGATCGGACCCGGAGCCCAACCACAAAAACGTGCACTATAGTACACAGATTTTGCCCGAAAATGCCACGTTCTCGCCGTTTCGCCTGTTTTCCCACCAAAATGGTTATAAAAATTTAAACGGACCATACCGGGATGATCCCATCCTCCCTGGAACAACCTAGTTGATTTTTACCCCACAGAACACTGGACCCCGAGCCCACCCTCGAAACAATGGTCTATAGCACACCGATTTCTCCCAAAAATGCCCTGATCGCACCGTTTCACCCGTTTGTCCACTCAAATGGCTACAAAAATTTAAATGGACCACACTGGAATAATACCTAACCTCCCTGGCATGCTCCGGTCAATTTTTGGTCCACAGCACGCCCGACCCTGGGCCCACCCCCAAAACTGTGGGTTATAGCACACTGATTTCGCCCGAAAATGCTTCATCCGCGCCGTTTCACCTGTATGTCCACACAAATGACCACAGAAATTTAAAAAGACAATACTGGGATGATCACTAATATCCCTAGCACGCGCTGGTCAATTTTTAGCCCACAACACGCCCAGACACCGGGGACACCCCTAAAACCATGGGCTATAGAACACCGATTTTGCCCAAAAATATCCCGTTCACGCTGTTTCTCCTATTTTTCCATTCAAATAGCCACGAAAATTTAAACGGACCACACTAGAATGATCTCGAAACTCCCTGGCATGCATCGATCGATTTTCAGCACACAATACGCCCAATCCCTAGGCTCACCCCTAAAACCGTCGGTTATATCACACTAATTTCGCCTGAAAATGCCATGTTCCCACTGTTTTGCTTGTTTGTCCACCCAAATAGCCACAAAAATTTAAACGTACCATACTGGGATGATCCACTACCTCCTTGGCATTCCTCGATCGATTTTTGGCCCGCAGCAAGCATAGACCCCAGGCCCACCCCCGAAACCGTGGGCTATAGCACGCTGATTTTATCCAAAAGTTCCCCATTTGCACCATTTCTCCCGTTTGTCCACCTAAATGGCCACGAAAATTTAAATGAACAACAGTGGGATGATCTCCATCCTCCCTGGGGTACCCCGGTAAATTTTTGACCCGCAGTACACCCATTTTCTCGACCCAATCCCAAAACCGTGTGCTATAGCACATCAATTTTGCCTAAAAATGTTCCGTTCTTACCGTTTCCCCCGTTTGTCCACTCAAAGGACCACAAAAATTTATACGGATAATACTGGGACAATTCCCAACCTCCCTAGCACGTCCTGGTGGATTTGAGGCCCACAGTACGCCCGTACCCCAGGCCCACCCCAAAAACCGTGGGCTATAGCAACCAATTACGCCCGAAAATGCCCCATTCACATCGTTTTACCCGTTTGAACACCCAAATAGCCACAAAAATTTAAACGGACCACACTGGGATGATCCCATTGTCCCTAGCCCGCTAAGGTCGATTTTAGTCCCATAGCACGCCCGGACCCCAGGCCCATACCCAAAACCGTGTGCTACAGCACATTGATTTTGCCTTAAAATGCCCCATTCGCGCTATTTAACCCGCTTGTCCACCTAAATAGCCATGAAAATTTAAACGGATAAATCTGGGATGATCCCCAACCTACCTGGCACGCCTCAGATGATTTTTAGCCCATAGAACGCCCCAAGCCCGGGCCAACTCCAGAACCGTAGGCTATAACACTATGATTTTGCCCTAAAATGTATAGTAGACGCCGTTTCGCCCTTTAGTCCATAAAATGGATATGAAAATTTAAACGTACAGCACTAGGATGATCCCCAACCTTCCTGGCACGTTCCGGTCAATTTTTTGCCCACAGAACGCCCGAATCTCGGGCCCAACCCCAAAATTATGGGCTATAGGAAAACGATTTCACCCAAAAACCCCCTGTTTGTATTGTTTTGCTCATTTATCCATCCAAATGGCCACGAAAATTTAAACAGACCACACTGGAATGATCCCCAACAACCCTAGTATACCCTGATTGATTTTTTGCCAACAGCAAGCCCGGACCCTGGGCCCACCCCCAAAACCGTCGGCTATAGCACACCAATTTTGCCCAAAAATGCCCCGTACACGTCATTTTGCCCATTTGTCTTCCTAAATGGACACAAAAATTTATAGGGACCACACTAGGATGATCCCTAACTTCTCTGGTATGCCCCGATCGATTTTTAACCTACAACATGCCTGGACCTCTGGCCCACCCCCAAAACTGTGAGATATAGCGTGCCGATTTCGCCGAAAAATGCCCGATTCGTGCTGTTTTACCCGTTTGTCCACCCAAATAGCCACAAAAATTTAAACGGACCATACTAGGATGATCCCCAACCTCCCTGGCACACCCTGGTCAATTTTTGACCCACAACACGCCTGGACCCCAGACCCACCCCCAAAACCGTTGGCTATAGCACACCGATTTGGCCCGAAAATGCCCCATTCACGCCGCTCCACCTGTTTGTCCACCCAAATGGCCAGAAAAATATAAAATGGACTACAATAGGATGATCCCCAACCTCCGTAGCATGCCCCGATCAATTTTTGGCCCGCAGAATGCCCGGACCTTGGGCCCACCCCTAAAATCATGGGCTATGGCTCACCAATTTCTCTAAAAAATGCCCCATTCGTGCCGTTTCATCCCTTTGTCCACCCAAATAGAACCAAAAATTTAAACAGACTACACTAGTAAGATCCCTAACCTCCATGGCATGCGTCGGTTGATTTTTTATCAATAGCACTCTCGGACCCCGGGCTCACCCCCGAAACCTTGGGCTATAGTATACTGATTTCCCTCGAAAATGCCCCGTTTACACCGTTTAGCCCCTGTGTCCACCCAAATGGCCACAAAAATTTAAACGGACTACACTGGGACGATCCCCAACCTCCCTGGCATGCCCCGATCAATTTTTGGTTCACAGCACGCCCAGACTCTAGGCCTAAACCAAAAATCGTGAGCTATAATACACCGATTTCTCTCGAAAATCCCCCATTTAAGTCGTTTTGCCCGTTTGTCTACCTAAATGGCCACAAAAATTTAAACAAACCACACTGGGATGATCCCCAACTTAGCTGGTATGCCTCGATCGATTTTCAGCACACAGCACACTCGTACCTCGGGCCTACCCCCAAAACCATGGGCTATAGCACACCAATTTCGCTCAAAAATGCCCTATTTCAACTGTTTGTCTACCCAAATGGCCATAAAAATTTAAACGGGAAACACTGGGATGAACCCCAACCTCCCTGGCATTTCTCGATCGATTTTCAGCCAACAACACGCTTGGACCCTAGGCTTACCCCCAAAACCATGGGCAATAGCACACCGATTTTTCCCAAAAATGCCCCGTTCGTATTGTTTCAGCCATTTGTCCATCCAAAAGGCCACAAAAATTTAAACGAACCACAGTGGGATGATCCCCAACCTACTTGGCATGCCTAGGTTGATTTTTGGCCCAGAGCAAGCCTGAACCCCGGGCCCACCCCTAAAATCGTGGGCAATAGCACTCTGATTTCGCCCAAAAATGTCCCTTTCACGCTGTTTTGCCTGTTTGTCCATCAAAATGGTCAAAAAAATTTAAACAGACAACACTAGAATGATCCCTAACCTTCCTGGCGTATCCCGGTCAATTTTTGACCCATAGCACGCCCAGACCCCTGGCCCAACCCTGATATCGTGGGCTATAACACATTGATTTTCTCATGAACATGACCCGTTTTGCCCATTTGTACACCCAAATGGCCACAAAACATTAAACATACCATACTGGGATGATCCCTAACATCCCTGGCTCACCTCAATAGATTTTTGGCTCCCAGCTCATCGGACCTTGGGCCTACCCCTGAAATCGTGGGCTATAGCACACCAATTTCATCCAAAAATCCCTTATTTGCGTCGTTTCACCCTTTTGTCCACCCAAATGGCCACAAAAATTTAAATGGACCACACCGATCCCCAACTACCCTAGCATGTCCCGATTGATTTTTGTCCCACAACACGCCTAGACCTAGGGCCCACCCCTAAAACCGTGGGCTATAGCACACTAATTTTTCTTTAAAATGCTCCGTTCACGCTGTTTCACCCATCTATCCACCCAAATGGCCACAACAATCTAAACAGACCATACTGGGACAATCCCCAACCTCCCCGGCATGTCCCAATCGATTTTAGATCCACAACACGCTCAAAACCATGGGCTATAGGACACAGATTTTGCCCAAAAATGCTCCTTTTGCGCTGTTTCGCCCGTTTGTCCACAAAAATGGCCATGAAAATTTAAACGAACAATACTGTTAACCTCTCTCACAAGCTCAGTTAATTTTTCGCCAACAGCACACTTGGACCCCGGGCCCACCCCTGAATTCGTGGGCTATAGCATATCGATTTTGCCCTAAAAATACCCCATTTGCACCGTTTCGCCCGTTTGTCCTTCCAAATGGACACAAAAATTTAAAAGGACCATACTGGGAGAATTCTTAACCTCCTTTGCATGCCCTGGTTGATTTTTGATCCATAGCATGCCAGGACCCTGGGCCCACCCCCGAAGCCGTAGGGTATAGCACATTGATTTTGCCTAAAAACGCCCGATTCGTGCCGTTTCTCCTGTATTTCCACCAAAATGGCCATAAAAATTTAAACGAACAATACTGGGATGATCTCCAACCTCCCTATCGCACCTCAG
This sequence comes from Capsicum chinense, assembly GCA_026120095.1. NCBI lineage: Eukaryota > Viridiplantae > Streptophyta > Magnoliopsida > Solanales > Solanaceae > Capsicum > Capsicum chinense. The sequence continues at coordinate 241,930,096 of JAPEIP010000006.1, forward strand.
TTGATTTTTGGACCACAGCACGCTTGGATTCTGAGCCTACCCCCAAAATCGTGGGCTATAGCACACCGATTTTGGCCGAAAATGCCCCGTTCGCGCCATTTCTCCCATTTGTCCACACAAATGGCCATACAAAATTAAAAGGATCACACTAATACGATATCGAACCTCCCTGGATTTCCTCGATCAATTTTTTGGTCCATAGCACGCCCGAACCCCGGGACCAACCCCGAAACTGTGGGCCATAGCACACCGATTTTACTTGAAAATACTCCATGCGCATCGTTTTGCACGTTTACCTACCTAAATAGCCACAAAACTTTAAATGGAACACACTGGGATGATCCCCAACATCCCTGGTATGCCCCAATTAAATTTCAGGCCACAACACGCCTGGACCCTGGGCCCACCCCCAAAACTTTGTGCTATTGCACATCGATTTTACCTGAAAATGCCCCATTTGCGTCGTTTAAATGGATCACAATGGTATGATCTCCATCCCCCATGGCTCACCCCAATTGGTTTTTGAAAGACAAAACATCTGTACCCCGGGCCCACCCCCTAAACCATCTGCTATAGCGCATCGATTTCGCCCGAAAATGCATTATTCGCGTCATTTTGCCCATTTGTCCATCCAAATAACCACAAAAATTTAAACGGACAACACTGGGATGATCCCCAACCTTCTTAGAATGCCTCATTTGATTTGAGGCCCATAGCACGCCTGGACCCCAGGCCCACCCCTGAAACAGTGTAATATAGAATACCCATTTTGCCCGAAAATGCCCCGTTTGCGTCGTTTCGCCTAATTGAACACCCAAATGGCCACAAAAACTTAAATGGAATACACTGGGATGATCCCCAACCTCCCTGGAATACTTAGTTCAATTTTTGGCCCACATCACATCCGAACCCCGGACCCGCCCATAAAACCGTGGGCTATAGCACACCAATTTTGCTCGAAAATGTCCCGTTTACGCCGTTTTACCCTTTTGTCCTCCTAAATGGCCACAAAAATTTAAAAAACCCACACTTGGATGATCCCTAACCTCCCTGGCTTGCCTCGGTTGATTTTTGGTCCCCAGCATGCCCGGACCCTAGGCCCACCCCCAAAACCATGAGGTATAGCACATTAATTTCGCCCGAAAATGCCTAATTCATGCCGTTTTGCCTGTACGTCCACGCAAATGGACACAAAAATTTAAACGGAAAACATTGGGATGATCCCAACCCCTATGTCATGCCCAGGTCAATTTTTGGCCCACCTCCAAAACCATGGGCTATAGCACACCGATTTCACTCGAAAATGCCCCATTCGTGTTGTTTCTCCTGTTTGTCCATCCAAATGGCCACGAAAATTTAAACGAACCACACTGGGATGATACATAACCTCTCTGGAATGCCTCGGTCAATTTTTAACCCACATCATGCCCGAACCCCAGGCTCACCCCCAAAACTGTGGGCTATAATACTCTGATTTTGCGCAAAAATGCCTCGTTCGCACTGTTTCTTCCGTTTGTCCACCCAAATAGCAACAAAAATTTAAACTGACAATACTAGGATGATCCTAAACCTCCTTGGTGCATCCCAGTTGATTTTTGACCCACAGCACGCTCGAACACCGGGCCCGGCCCTAAAACCGTGGGCTATAGCACATCGATTTCATCTGAAAATGCCCCATTCATGCCATTTCTCCTGTTAGTCCACCCAAATTCCATGAAGAATTAAACGGATCATATTGGGATGATCCCAAACCTCCCTGGATTGCCTCTGTCAATTTTGGGCCCACAGCACACCCAAACCCCGGGACCAACCCCGAAACCGTGGGCCATAGCACACCGATTTTACCTGAAAATACTCCGTTCGCGTTGTTTCATCCATTTGCCCACCTAAATAGCCACGAAACTTTAAATGGACCACACTGGGATGATCCCCAACATCCCTGGCATGCCCTGATTGAATTTCGGGCCACAACACACCTGGACCCCGGGTCCACCCCCAAAATCGTGGGCTATTGCACATCGATTACCTGAAAATGCCCCATTTACATCGTTTAAATGGATAATAATGGTATGATCTCCATCCTCCCTGGCACACCCCGATTGGTTTTTGATAGAAAAACGTCTGTACCCAAGGCCTACCCCAAAAACTGTGTGCTATAGCGCATTGATTTTGCCTAAAATGCGTCGTTCGAGCCGTTTTGCCCATTTGTCCACCCAAATGACCATAAAAATTTAAACGGACAACACTGGGATGATCCCCAACCTCCTTATAATGCCTCGTTTGATTTGCAACGCAGAGCACGCCCGGACCCCAGGCCCACCCCTGAAACTGTGTAATATAGAACACCCATTTTGCTCGAAAATGCCCTATTTGCATCGTTCCGCCCATTTGAACACCCAAATGGCCATGAGAAGTGACACAGACTACACTGGGATGATCCCCAAACTTCCTGGCATGCTTAGATCAATTTTTTTCCCACACCACGCCCGAACCCCAGACCCACCCACAAAACCGTGGGCTATAGCACACTAATTTTGCTAAAAAATGTCCCGTTTACTCCGTTTCACCCGTTTGTCCTCCTAAATGGCCACAAAAATTTAAAAAACCCACACTGGGATGATCCCTAACCTCCCTGGCTTGCCTCGGTTGATTTTTCATCCACAGCATGCCCAGACCCTGGGCCCAGCCCCAAAACTGTGGGGTATAGCACATTGATTTCGCTCGAAAATGCTCGATTCAAGCCGTTTCGCCTGTATGTCCACCCAAATGGCCACAAAAATTTAAACGGACAACATTGGGATGATCCCAACCCCTATGTCGTGCCCAGGTCAATTTTTCGCCCACAGCACGCCTGGACCCTGGGCCCACCTCCAAAACCGTAGGCTATAATAGCACACCAATTTCGCTCGAAAATGCCCCATTCGCCTTGTTTCTCCTGTTTGTCCACCCAAATGGCCATGAAAATTTAAACTAACCACACTAGGACAATACCTAACCTCCCTAGCATGCCTCAGTCGATTTTTGACCCACATCATGCCCAAACCCTGGGCCCACCCCTAAAACTGTGGGTTATAATACTCTGATTTTGCACAAAAATGCCTCGTTCGCGTTGTTTCTTCCGTTTTCCCACCCAAATGGCCACAAAAATTTAAATGGATACCACTAGGATAATCCGCAACTTCCCTGGCACACCCCAATCGATATTTGACCCACAGAATGCCCGACCCTAAAATCGTGGGCTATAGCTCACCGATTTCGTTCGAAAATGCCCCCTTCGTGCCATTTCTCTTGTTAGTCCACCCAAATATGACGAAAAATTAAACGGACCACATTGGGATGATCCCAAACCTCCCTGGATTGCCTCTATCAATTTTGGGCCCACAGCACGCCCGAACCCCGGGACCAACCCTGAAACCGTGGGCCATAGCACATCGATTTTACCTGAAAATACTCCATTCGTGTTGTTTCGCCCGTTTGACCACCTAAATAGCCTAAAAACTTTAAATGGACCATACTAGGACAATCCCTAACATCCCTAGCATGCCCCGATTGAATTTTGGGCCATAGCACGCCTGGACCCCGAGTCCACCCCAAAAACCATGGGCTATTGCACATCGATTTTACCCGAAAATGCCCCATTTGCATCATTTAAATGGATCATAATGGTATGATCTCCAGCCTCCCTGGCACACCCCGATTGGTTTTTGACAGACAAAAAGTCCGTACCCTGGGCCTACCCCCTAAACCGTGTACTATAGCGCATCGATTTCGCCTGAAAATGAATCGTTTGCGCCGTTTTACTCAATTGTCCACCCAAATGACCACAAAAATTTAAACGGACAACACTGGGATGATCCCCAACCTCCTTAGAATGCCTCATTTGATTTGCGGCCCAGAGCATGCCCGAACCCCAGGCCCACCCCTGAAACTGTGTAATATAAAACACCCATTTTGCCCGAAAATGCCCCATTTTGCATGTTTGTCCATCCATAATCTCACAAAAATTTAAACGGACCACACTGGGATGATCTCAAAACTCCCTGGAATTCCTCGGTAGTTTTTCAGCACACAATACGCCCGGTCCCTAGGCCCACTCCCAAAATCGTTGACTATATCACACTGATTTCACCTGAAAATGTCCCTTTCGCACTGTTTCGCTCGTTTGTTGACCCAAATGGCCACAAAAGTTTAAACAGACCATACTGGGATGATCCCCAACCTTTTTGGAATACCTCGATCAATTTTTGGCCCATAGCACACCTGAAACCCGGGCCCAACCCCAAAACCGTGGGATATAACACTCTGATTTCGCCCAAAAATACCCCATTTGCACCGTTTCATCCGTTTATCAACCCAAATAGCCACAAAAATTTAAACAGACCATACTCGGATGATACCCAACGTCCCTGGCCCGCCTCGGTCAATTTTCGTCCCACAGCACGCCCGGACCCCGAGCCCACACCCAAAACCATGCGCTATTGCACATCAATTTTGCCTGAAAATGATTCGTTCATCCCGTTTTGCCTGTTTGTCCACCCAAATAGCCATAAAAATTAAAACAGATCATACTGGGATGATCCCCAATCGTCTTGGCATACCCGATTGATTTTTGGCCCACAACACGTCCGGACCTCTGGCGAACCCCAGAAATCGTGGGCTATAGCACACCAATTTCCCTGGAAAATGCCCTGTTCACGTTGTTTTGCCCGTTTGTCCAGATAAATGGCCATGAAAATTTAAACGGACCACACTGGGATGATCCGCAACCTCCCTAGCATGCCCCGTCAATTTTTGGCCCACAGAAAACCCAGACCCCGAGTCTACCCCTAAAACTATGGTCTATAGTACACCAATTTCGCCCGAAAATGTCCCGTTCACATTGTTTCTCCACCCAAATAGCGATGAAAATTAAAACGAACCATACTAAGATGATCTAAAACTTCCCTGGCATGCCCCAGTCAATTTTTAGGCCATAGCCTGCCCGAACCCGGGGTCCACCCCCAAAACCGTGGGCTATAGCACACCGATTTCGCCAGAAAATACCTCATTTGCACCGTTTCACTCGATTGTCCGCCCAAATGGCCACAAAAATTTAAATGGACCACACTGGTACGATCCCCAACCACCCTGGCATGCTCGATCAATTTTTACCACACAGCACACCCGGACCCCGGGCCCACCCCCAAAACCATGGGCTATAGCACACTAATTTCGGTCGAAAATTCCCCATTTGTACCATTTTGCCCATTTGGGTCACCCAAATAGCCATAAAAATTTAAAGGACCATACTGGGATGATCCGAAACCTCCCTGGCATTCCCTGGTCGATTTTCAGCCCACAACATGCTTGGAACCCGAGCCCACCCTCAAAACCGTTGGCGATAGCACACAGATTTCTCCCGAAAAAGCCCCATTTGTCCCCCAAATTGGCTGCAAAAATTTAAACGGACCACACTAGGACGATCCCTAACCTCCGTGGCTTACCCAAGTATATTTTTGGCCCACATCACGCCCAAAACCTAGGCCCACCCCCAAAACCAAGGGCTATAGAACACTAATTTCACTCGAAAATACCCCGTTCACATTGTTTCACCCATTTGTCCACCTAAATTGCCACAAAAATTTAAACGGACCATACAGGGATGATCCCCAACCTCCCTTGCACACCCTGGTCAATTTTTGTCTGACAGAACGCTCGTACCCCTGGCCCACCCTCAAAATCGTGCTATAGCACATCGATTTTGCCCGAAAATATGTCGTTCACGCTGTTTCACTCATTTGGCCACCCAAATAACCACGAAAATTTAAACAGACAACACTGGGATGATCGCCAACCTCCCTAGCATGCCCCATTTATTTTGCGGCCCATAATATGCCCAGACCTAGGGCCCACCCCTAAAACTATGGGCTATAGCAAAACTATTTCACTCGAAAATGCCACGTCTGTGTCGTTTCACCCGTTTGAACACTGAAATGGCCAGGAAAACTTAAACGGACCAAACTGGGATGATACCCAACCTTCCTGGTACGCTCTGATCAATTTTTGGCCCACATCATATCTGGACCCGGTCCCACCCACAAAATCGTGAGTCCACCTAAATGGCCACGAAAATTTAAATGGACCATACTAGAATGATCCCTAACCTCCCTGGCATGCGCCAATTGATTTTTGGTCCACAGCATGCTCGAACCCCGGGCCCACCTCCAAAATAGTGGGCTATAGCACACCGATTTCACCAAAAAATCATAGGGTATAGCATACTGAATTTGCCCGAAAATGCCCCGTTCGTGCTGTTTCACCTGTTTATCCACCCAACTGGCCACAAAATTTTAAACAGATAACACTGGGATGGTCCCAAACATCCCTGGCGCACCGCGATCAATTTTTGGCCCACAGCACGCCCGGACCCTTGACCCCGGGCCATCCCCTAAAACCATGGGCTATAGCATACCAATTTCACCTAAAAAAGCCCCGTTCGCACCGTTTCCTCTGTTTGTCCGCCCAAATGGCCATGAAAATTTAAACGGACCACACTGGGATGATCCCAAACCTCCCTATCATGCCCCGATCAGTTTTTGACACACAAGACACCCGAACTCGAGGCCACCCCAAAAATTGTAGGCAATAGCACTCAGATTTTTTCCGAAAATGCCCCGTTCACCCCGTTTCGTCCGTTTGTCCATCCAAATTGCCACAAAAATTAAAATGGACAACTGGGATGATCCCCAACCTACCTGGTACATCGGTTAATTTTCAACCCACAACACACCCGAACCCCTGGCCTAAACCTAAAATCGTGGGATATAGCATATCGATTTTGCCCAAAAATGGCCCATTCGTGCTATTTCGCTCGTTTGTCCACCCAAATGGCCACGAAACTTTAAACGGACCACACTAATATGATCCACAACATCCCTGTCATGCCTCAGTTGATTTTTGGCCCACAACACGCCCAGAACCCAAGCCCACCCTCGAAACCGTGGGTTATGGCACACCAATTTCGCCTAAAAATGCCCCATTCATACCGTTTCACCTATTTGTCCACGCAAATGGCCACAAAAATTTTAACAGACCATACTGAGATGATCCCCAGCCTCCCTGGCATACCCTGATTTATTTTCAGTCCACAGCACGCTCGGACCCTGAGCCCACCCTCAAAACTGTGGGCTATAGCACACAGATTTAGCCTAAAAATGCCCCTTTCATGCCGTTGCTCTTGTTAGTCCACCCAAATACGACGAAGAATTAAATGTACCACATTGGGATGATCCCAAACCTCCCTGGATTTCCCCTAACAATTTTGGGCTCACAGCACACCCGAACCCCGGGACCAACCCCAAAACCGTGGGCCATAGCACATCGATTTTACCTAGAAATACTCCGTTCGCGTTGTTTCGCCCGTTTGCGTACCTAAATAGCCACAAAACTTTAAATGGACCATACTGGGATGATTCCCAACATCCCTGGCATACCGTAATTGAATTTCGGGCCACAGCACGCCTGGACCCCGAGCCCACCCCCAAAACCACGGGCTATTGCACATCGATTTTACCCGAAAATGCCCCATTTGCATCATTTAAATGGATCAAAATGGTATGATATCCAACCTCCCTGGCACACCCCGATCGGTTTTTGACAGACAAAAAGTTCGTACCCTGGGTCAACCCCCTAAACCGTGTACTATAGCGCATCGATTTCGTTTGAAAATGCATCGTTCGCGCTGTTTTACCCAATTGTCCACCCAAATGACCACAAAAATTTAAATGGATAACACTGGGATGATACCCAACTTCCTTAGAACGCCTTATTTGATTTACGGCCCAGAGCATGCCCAGACCCCAGGCCCACCCCTGAAACTGTGTAATATAGAACACCCATTTTGCCCGAAAATGCCCCATTTTGCATGTTTGTCCACCCATAATCTCACAAAAATTTAAATGGACCATACTGGGATGATCTCGAAACTCCCTGGCATTCCTCGGTAGTTTTTCAGCACACAATACGCCCGGTCCCTGAGCCCACTCCCGAAACCGTTGACTATATCACACTGATTTCACCTGAAAATGTCCCGTTCGCACTGTTTCGCTCGTTTGTTGACCCAAATGGCCACAAAAGTTTAAACAGACCATACTGGGATGATCCCCAACCTTCTTGGCATGCCTCGATCAATTTTTGGCCCGCAGCACTCCTGGACCCCAGGCCCAGCCCCAAAACCGTGGGTTATAGCACTCTGATTTCGCCCAAAAATACCCCGTTTGCACCATTTCACCAGTTTATCAACCCAAATAGCAACAAAAATTTAAATAGACCATACTGGGACGATCCCCAACATCCCTGGCCCACCTCGATCAATTTTTGTCCCACAGCACGCTCGGACCCCGAGCCCACACCCAAAACCATGGGCTATTGCACATCGATTTTGCCTGAAAATGATTCGTTCATCCCGTTTTGCTTGTTTGTCCAGCCAAATAGCCATAAAAATTTAAACAGACCACACTGGGCCGATCCCCAATCATCTTGGCATATCCCGATCGATTTTTGTCCCATAACATGTCTGGACCTCAGGCGAACCCTAGAAACCGTAGGCTATAGCACACCAATTTCCCTAGAAAATGCCCTGTTCACATCGTTTTGCCCGTTTGTCTAGCTAAATGGCCATGAAAATTTAAACGGACCACACTGGGATGATCCCAACCTCCATGGCATACCTCATAGATTTTTGGCCCACAGAAAACCCAGACCCCGAGTCTACGCCCAAAACTATAGTCTATAGTACACCAATTTCGCCCGAAAATACCCCGTTCACGTTGTTTCTCCACCTAAATAGCGATGAAAATTAAAACAAACCACACTAAGATGATCCAAAACTTCCCTGGCACGCCCCGATCAATTTTCAGGCCATAGCCTGCCCGAACCCAGGGCCCACCACCAACCGTGGGCTATAACACACCGATTTTGCCAGAAAATACCCTATTTGCACCGTTCCACCATATTGTCCACCTAAATGGACACAAAAATTTAAATGGACCACACTGGGAAGATTCTCAACCACCCTGGCATGCCCCGATCGATTTTTACCACACAACACACTCGGACCCCGGGCCCACCCCCAAAACCATGGGTTATAGCACACTAATTATGCTCGAAAATGCCCCGTTTGTGCCGTTTTGCCCGTTTGTGCACCCAAGTAGCCATAAAAATTTAAAGGACCATACTGGGATGGTCCGAAACCTCCCTGGCATTCCCTAGTCGATTTTCAGCCCACAACATGCTTGGAACCCGAGCCCACCCTCAAAACCGTGGGCTATAGCACACAGATTTCTCCCGAAAAAGCCCCGTTTGTCCCTCAAATTGGCCGCAAAAATTTAAACGGACCACACTAGGACGACCCCTAACCTCCGTGGCTCACCCAAGTCGATTTTTGGCCCACATCACGCCCGAACCCTGGGCCCACCCCCGATACCGAGGGCTATAGAACACCAATTTCACCCGAAAATGCACCGTTCACATCGTTTCAACCGTTTGTCCACCTAAATTGCCACAAAAATTTAAATGGACCATACAGGGATGATCCCCAACCTCCCTTGCACACCCTGGTCAATTTTTGACTGACAGAACACCCGTACCCCTAGCCCACCCTCAAAATCGTGCTATAGCACATCGATTTCGCCCGAAAATGTGTTGTTCACATTGTTTCACTCATTTGTCCACCCAAATAACCACGAAAATTTAAACGGACAACACTGGGACGATCGCCAACCTTCCTAGCACGCCCCATTCATTTTGCAGCCCATAACATGCCCAGACCCAGGGCCCACCCCTAAAACTATGGGCTATAGCAAAACTATTTCACTCGAAAATGCCATATCAGTGTCTTTCACCCATTTGAACACTGAAATGGCCATGAAAACTTAAACGGACCGCACTAGGATGATACCCAACCTGCCTGGGACGCTCCGATTAATTTTTGGCGCACATCATATCTGGACCCGGCCCCACCCACAAAATCGTGGGCTACATCACACCGATTTTGCTTAAAAATGCCCTATTCATGCCATTTCGCCTGTTAGTCCACCTAAATGGCCACGAAAATTTAAATGGACCATACTAGAACGATCCCTAACCTCCCTGGCATGCCCCAATTGATTTTTGGTCCACAGCACGCTCGAACCCTGAGCCTACCTACAAAATAGTGGGCTATAGCACACCGATTTTGCCCAAAAACCGTAAGGTATAGCACACTGAATTCTCCCGAAAATGCCCCGTTCGTGCCGTTTCACCTGTTTATCCACCCAACTAGCCACAAAACTTTAAACAGATAACACTGGGATGGTCCCAAACATCCCTGGCGCACCCCAATCAAATTTTGGCCCACAGCACGCCCGGACCCTTGACCCCGGGCCAACCCCTAAAACCATGGGCTATAGCACACCAATTTCACCTAAAAAAGCCCCGTTCGCACCGATTCCCCTGTTTGTCCGCCCAAATGGCCATGAAAAATTTAAACGGACCACACTGGGATGATCCCGAACCTCCCTATCATGCTTCGATCAGTTTTTGACACACAACACGCCCGAACTCGGGGCCACCCCAAAAATTGTGGGCTACAGCAGTCAGATTTTTTTCCAAAAATGCCCCATTCACCCCGTTTCGTCCGTTTGTCCATCCAAATAGCCACAAAAATTAAAATGGACAACTGGGATGATCCCCAACCTACCTGGTGCATCGGTTAATTTTTAACCCACAGCACACCCGAACCCCTGGACTAACCCTAAAACCGTGGGATGTAGCATATCGATTTAGCCCAAAAATGGCCCGTTTGTGCTATTTCGCTCGTTTGTCCACCCAAATAGCCAAGCAACTTTAAACGGACCACACTAATATGATCCACAACATCCCTGGCATGCCTCGGTTGATTTTTCGCCCACAACACGCCCAGAACCCTGGCCCACCCTCGAAACCGTGGGTTATAGCACACCAATTTCGCTAAAAAATTCCCAATTCATGCCGTTTCACCTATTTGTCCACAGAAATGGCTACAAAAATTTTAACAGACCATACTGGGATGATCCCCAGCCTCCCTGGCATGCCCTGATCGATTTTCAATCCACAGCACGCTCGGACCCTGAGCCCACCCTCAAAACTATGGGCTATAGCACACAGATTTTGCCTAAAAATACCCCTTTCATGCCGTTGCTCTTGTTAGTCCACCCAAATACGACGAAGAATTAAACGTACAACATTGGGATGATCCCAAACCTCTTTGGATTTCCTCTATCAATTTTGGGCCCACAGCACGCCCGAACCCCGGGACCAACCCCGAAATCGTGGGCCATAGCACATTGATTTTACCTAGAAATACTCCGTTCGCATTGTTTCTCCCGTTTGCCCACCTAAATAGCCACAAAACTTTAAATGGACCACACTGGGACGATCCCCAACATCCCTGGTATGCCCCGATTGAATTTCGGGCCACAGCACGCCTGGACCCCGAGCCCACCCCCAAAACCATGGGCTATTGCACATCGATTTTACCCGAAAATGCCCCATTTGCATCATTTAAATGGATAAAAATAGAATGATCTCCAACCTCTCTGGCACACCCCGATCAGTTTTTGATAGACAAAAAGTTTGTACCCTGGGCCCACCCCCTAAACCGTGTACTATAGCGCATCGATTTCGCCTGAAAATGCATCGTTCGCGCTGTTTTACCCAATTGTCCACCCAAATGACCACAAAAATTTAAATGGATAACACTGGGATGATACCCAACCTCCTTAGAATGCCTCATTTGATTTGCAGCCCAGAGCATGCCCGGACCCCAGGCCCACCCCTGAAACTGTGTAATATAGAACACCCATTTTGCCCCAAAATGCCCCATTTTGCATGTTTGTCCACCCATAATCTCACAAAAATTTAAATGGACCTTACTGGGATGATCTTAAAACTCCCTGGCATTCCTCGGTAGTTTTTCAGCACATAATACGCCCGGTCCCTGAGCCCACTCCCGGAACCGTTAACTATATCACACTGATTTCACCTGAAAATGTCCCGTTCGCACTGTTTCGCTCGTTTGTTGACCCAAATGGCCACAAAAGTTTAAACAGACCATACTGGGATTATCCCTAACCTTCTTGGCATGCCTCGATCAATTTTTAGCCCACAGCACGCCTGGACCCCAGGCCCAGCCCCAAAACCGTGGGTTATAGCACTCTAATTTCACCCAAAAATATCCTGTTTGCACCGTTTCACCCGTTTATCAACCCAAATAGCCACAAAAATTTAAATAGACCATACTGGGATGATCCCCAATGTCCCTGTCCCACCTCGATCGATTTTCGTCGCACAGCACGCCCGAACCCCGAGCCCACACCCAAAACCATAGGCTATTGCACATCGATTTTGCTTGAAAATGATTCGTTCATCCCGTTTTGCTTGTTTGTCCACCCAAATAGCCATAAAAATTTAAACAGGCCACACTGGGATGATCCCCAATTGTCTTGTCATATCCCGATCGATTTTTGGCCCACAACACGTCTGGACTTCAGGCGAACCCCGAGTCTACGCCCAAAACTATGGTCTATAGTACACCAATTTCGCCCGAAAATGCCCCGTTCACGTTGTTTCTCCACCTAAATAACGATGAAAATTAAAATAAACCACACTAAGATGATCCCAAACTTCCATAGCACGCCCCGATCAATTTTCAGGCCATAGCCTACCCGAACCCAGGGCCCACCCCCAAAACCGTGGGCTATAGCACACTGATTTCGCCAGAAAATACCCCATTTGCACCGTTTCACCCGATTGTCCACCCAAATGGACACAAAAATTTAAATGGACCACACTGGGATGATCCCCAACCACCCTGGCATGCTCCGATCGATTTTTACCACACAGCACACTCGGACCCCGGGCCCACACCCAAAACCATGGGCTATAACACACTAATTTTGCTCGAAAATGCCCCGTTTGTGCCGTTTTGCCCGTTTGTGCACCCAAGTAGCCATAAAAATTTAAATGACCATACTGGCATGATCCGAAACCTCCCTGGCATTCACTAGTCAATTTTCAGCCCACAGCATGCTTGGAACCCGAGCCCACCCTCAAAACCGTGGGCTATAGCACATAGATTTCTCCCAAAAAAACCCCGTTTGTCCCCCAAATTGGCCGCAAAAATTTAAACAGACCACACTAGGATGACCCCTAACCTCCGTTGCACACCCAAGTCAATTTTTGGCCCACATCACGCCCAAACCCTGGGCCCACCCCCGATACCGAGGGCTATAGAACACCAATTTCACTCGAAAATGCCCCATTCACGTCGTTTCATCTGTTTGTCCACCTAAATTGCCATAAAAATTTAAACGGACCATACAGGGATGATCCCCAACCTCCCTTGCACACCCTGGTCAATTTTTGACTGACAGAACGCCCGTACCCCTGGCCCACCTTCAAAATCATGCTATAGCACATCGATTTCGCCCAAAAATATGTTGTTCACGCCGTTTCACTCATTTGTCCACCCAAATAACCACAAAAATTTAAACGGACAACACTGGGACGATCGCCAACCTCCCTAGCATGCCCCATTCATTTTGCGGCCCATAACATGCCCAGACCCAGGGCCCACCCCTAAAACTATAGGCTATAGCAAAACTATTTCACTCGAAAATGCCACATCAGTGTCTTTGACCCATTTGAACACTGAAATTGCCACGAAAACTTAAACGGACCACACTGGGATGATACCCAACCTGCCTGGCACGCTCCGATCAATTTTTGGCTCACATCATATCTGGACCCAGCCCCACCCACAAAATCGTGGGCTACAGCACATCGATTTTGCTTGAAAATGCCCTATTCATGCCATTTCGCCTGTTAGTCCACCTAAATGGCCACGAAAATTTAAATGGACCATACTAGAATGATCCCTAATCTCCCTGGCATGCCCCAATTGATTTTTGGTCCACAGCACGCTCGAACCCTGAGCCTACCTCCAAAATAGTGGGCTATAGCACACCGATTTCATCCAAAAACCGTAGGGTATAACACACTGAATTCGCTCGAAAATGCCCTATTTGTGCCGTTTCACCTGTTTATCCACCCAACTGGCCACAAAATTTTAAACAGATAACACTGGGATGGTCCCAAACATCCCTGGCGCACCGCGATCAATTTTTGGCCCACAGCACGCCCGGACCCTTGACCCCAGGCCAACCCCTAAAACCATGGGCTATAGCACACCAATTTCACCTAAAAAAGCCCCGTTCGCACCGTGTCCCCTGTTTGTCCGCCCAAATGGTCATAAAAATTTAAACGGACCACACTGGGATGATCGCGAACCTCCCTATCATGCCCCGATCAGTTTTTGACACACAACACGCCTGAACTCGGGGCCACCATAAAAATTGTGGGCTATAGCACTCAGATTTTTTCCGAAAATGCCCCGTTCACCCCGTTTCGTCCGTTTGTCCATCCAAATAGCCACAAAAATTAAAATGGACAACTGGGATAATCCCCAACCTACCTGGTGCATTAGTTAATTTTCAACCCACAGCACACCTGAACCCCTGGCTTAACCCTAAAATCGTGGGATATAGCATATCGATTTCGCCCAAAAATGGCCCGTTTGTGCTATTTCGTTCGTTTGTCCACCCAAATGGCCACAAAACTTTAAACGGACCACACTAAAATGATCCAAAACATCCCTGCTATGCCTCGGTTGATTT
>JAPEIP010000006.1:241980259-241993476 GCA_026120095.1 Capsicum chinense
GTTTTCCCTCCAAAACCAATTGTCATCCTTCCCAAATTACAATGGGACCAAGACTTGAAATTGAAATATAAAATTGAGAAACCGCAACCAATACGTGACTTCCACATCATCATTTTTTACTGTTCATGTAAAAATTTTGGATCAAATTTTAGATTTCTTATTTTCATTTTATCGTCTCTTAGTTCGTTTGTTGGTTCGAACACTAATTGAAAACCTAGTAATCTCCTACTAGCTTGTAAGTTAGTTTTGTGTCCGTTTGTTCTTGTTTACGTTTGTTGTGTACTTTTATCTTTTTTAATTCGTTGTTAGTTCTTGACTCAAGTCCTACAAGATTTTGTTTGAGTTTCAAACAAAAATCCATTCTGGGACAAGAGTAGACTCGACACTCAATCACTTACGAAGCACAAGCCGGCTTTCAACATTTGTGAAACCAAGTGTGAGGTAAAACAGAGAGTGAGAGTGTGGCGAGGCATTTTTGATCTAACAAGTTTATTTGTTTTCTTTGTTTGTTGTGTCTTTTTGTTAGGTACAATGGTTGTCCATAATTTCAATGCCACATGTGATCGTATCAATGACAATATTGAAGATATGAAACGGCACATTGAAATTATACGCCAATTGCTACCCAAACTCTACCCACAAAATCCAATTGTCCAAGCACCTTGCGTTGAGAGATTCCTGGAGAAAGTTGCTGCCCAACTTGTGAGTAAAACTTTCTCACCACTTGAGGATATGTGTGATGTGATTAATGAATCTCAAGTGAGTGAAGGATTTAAAGATGTTGGCCAAGGAAAAATGAGTGAACCTATGAGTCTATGTTGTTGTAAAAATGCTAATGTTTGTTTGGCTCATAGGGTTATCATGTGCTTGACATATATTTGAAACTTGATAATGATTCCTTAGAGAGTGAAAGTTTCAAATCTATCCGCGGGTTAGATCATTCACTCTTTAGGCACAATGTCATGTTTGAAGATAGTTTATTTACTCCTAATGAACCTAGTGGTGTAAGTGATGTTGACGGCATGGCTTGTCTTGGAAGCTATAGCCTATATGATAACCCACTATGGTGTGACAACATTTCTCCTCAATATGGAAATCTCTTCTTGGAAGATGAGAGTACTCTTAAGGGTAGGGAATGTGTAGTCTTGAAAAGGAATAGTCAATTGGGTGAAGATGACCATGATTTGCTTGATTACTTGGGAAAACCGAAATGTGATTGTTCTTGTAAAAATGTTTTTGTGAATGATTCCTTTGCTTCCTATGGTGATTTATATCTATGTGGGGATTATTCTCTTGAAATAAAAGGTGGTGCATGCTTAGAAATTCCATCTACTTTTTCTTTATGTGTTCCCTATGTTGAGTATACTAGTGGTGATGGACTAGAAGCTAGTGAGTACATGCATAAGGACACCATAGTTGATGTTAGATTGTGTGATACCTTTCTCTACCCTTTTTGTGCTCATGATATTTCCACTAATGATCTAGAGGGTATGCCTAATTTTGAGAACGACACCTTAGGGGAACGTGAAAGTGGCCGAAACCCATGTCCATGGCTACTTCTCCCATTCCATCCCGATACCATCTAAGGGTATGGTAGGAGTTGTCTCAGCCCATGCTCATTATTTATTGATATTCTTCATAGCCACTTTCTTTGTGACATTTGTACTAAGCTTTGCACGATCAACCCAAAGGATTCTTGGTTGTACTTCAAGTGTGTACCACCTTGGGATGACGATGTTATTTGTTATATTGATTTTTGTTGCATTAACCCTAACCCTCATGCCATGAGGATGTGTGCTTGTTTTTCTTCTCTTTTGATTTTGCAAGGTACGGATTCGAGGTCGAATCCTTTTTAAGAAGGGGAGGATGATACGGGTACAACCACGAAGGTGGGTGAGTGCAAGAGTGAATTGACCCGAGACTTGGAGTGTATACATGAAGTGCAAAGGAAGTCCTAAATAGGCTCCAAAATCAGTCCAAACAATGCACTCCAAGGGAGCTCACTTGAAGACTTTGACTAAGGGGTCATTTTGGACATTTCACACTATTCTTGTAATACACTATAAGCACAACCTTCTAGGGTTTCATTCATTAGACTTGGCTGAATATTGATGTTGTATCACACTTAGACACATTTATCTCTTATGAGAAAGGCTCCCAAAGCCAAAATCCATGTAACTAGGATTTTCAACTTGAGGGTGGAATCTCTCGTGTTGGATTCACACTTGGAAACGTTGGGTTCATTGAGAGATCAAGGTCCCTCTTGTTCCTAAGTAGGAGATAGGTTAGTGTTGTGTGTAGTATTAAAGGACCAAGTAGTATTAAAGGACCAAGAGTGTAACAATTCTTGGGTTGTTAATATTATTGCCTCATTTGATCTATCTATCTATCTTTATATTTCAGATTTGTAGTGGACTGTTTTGTGTCTTTGTTGAATCTGAATTTTGTATTCACTGTGTTCATCTTGTTCATTGTGTATTGTGGCTGTTTTGGTGTTAAAAACACACCTCTTTATCATGTTATTGTGTAGTTGTAGCGAATCCGAGAGTGGTCTCCATCTTAGTCCTCAAATCCTTCAGATTAGTGTACTGTTTTGGATTTGATTCGTGTTTCTCTTATTTTCCCCACATCGCCAAACCCCGGGCCCACCCCCAAAACCGTGGACTATAGCACACCAATTTTACCTGAAAATGCTCCGTTCGCGCTGTTTCGTCCGTTTGTCCACCCAAATGGCCACGAGAATTTTAATGAACTGCACTGGGACGATCCCCAACCTCCCTGACATGCCCCCAATTAATTTTTGACATACATTACACTCGAAACCTGGGCCCACCATCAATATCGTGGGCTATAGCACATAAATTTCGCTCGAAAATGCCCCGTTCCCGGCGTTTCGCCTATTTGTCCACCCAAATGGCCACAAAAATTAAATGGACCACACTAAAACAATCCCCAACCTCCTTGGCATGCCTCGGTATATTTTTGGCCCACAACACGTCCGGACCCCAGGCCCACCCCTTAAACCGTGGGCTATAACACACCAATTTTTCCTGATAATGACCCATGCGCGCCGCTTCGCCCGTTTATCCACCTAAATAGCCATGAAAATTTACACGGATCACACTGGGACGATCCCTAACTGCCCTAGCACTCTCCAGTCAATTTTTCGCCCACATCATGCCCAGACCCTGGGCCCACCCCTAAAACCATGGGCTATAGTACAACAATTTCGCTCGAAAATGCCTCGTTTGTGCTATTTCGCCCGTTTGTCCACCAAAATGGCCATCAAAATTTAAATAAACCATACTGGGATGATCCCCAACCTCCCTATCACACCCTGATCAATTTTCAGCCTACAACACACCTGGACCCCCCGGGCTCACCCTAGAAACCGTGGGCTATACCACACCGATTTTGCCTGAAAATTCCTCGTCCGCACTATTTTTCCCGTTTGTCCACTCAAATGCACATAAAAGTTTAAAAGGAACACTCTGGGATAATCCCCAACCTCCCTGGCAAGCCCCCATTGATTTTTAGCCCACCGCACACTCAGACCTCGGCCCACCCACAAAACCGTAGGCTATAGCTTACTGATTTCGCCCGAAATTGCCCTGTTCACGCCGTATCGCCCCTTTGTTCATCCAAATAGCTACAAAAATTTAAACGGACCACACTGAGACGATCCCCAACCTCCCTGGCATGCCCAGGTCAATTTTTGGCCCACAGCACCTCCGGACCACGGGCCCACCCCCAAAACTATGGTCTATATCATATCGATTTTACCTGAAAATGCCCTTTTGCATGTTTGTCCACCCGAATGGCCAAGAAAATTTAAACGGTCAATATTGGGATAATACTTAGCCCCTCTGGCATACGCCGGTCAATTTTCAGCCTCTCTAGCATCTTTGAACCCTGGGCCCACCACTAAAACCATGGGCTATGTTAAACCGATTTTGCTCGAAAATGCCCCGTTCGTGCCATTTCACCCGTTTGTCCATCTAAATAGCCATGAAAATTTAAACGGACCATACTGAGATGATTCCTAACCTCCCTAGCATGACCTGGCTGATTTTTGGCCCAAAGTATGCCCGGACACCACGCCCACCCATAAAACTGTGGGCTATAGCACATCGATTTTGCTTGAAAATGCCCCGTTTGTGTTGTTTCATCCATTTGTCTATCGAAATAGCCATGAAAATTTAAATGGACCATACTGGGATGATCCCCAACCTCCCTGGCATGCCTCAGTTAACTTTTGGCCTACAGCACGCCCGGACCCCGGGCTCACCTCTGAAATCGTGGGCTATAGCATACCGATTTCACTTAAAAATGCTTCGTTTGCACCATTTTTCCCATTTGTCCACCCAAATGGCCACAAAAATTTAAACGTACCACACAGGGATAATTCCTAACCTCCCTGGCATGCCCCGGTCAATTATCAGCCCACAATACGATCGGACCCCGAGCCCACACCTAAAACTGTGGGCTTTAGCACACTGATTTTGCCCGAAATTGCCCTGTCCATGCATTTTTGCCTGTTTGTTCACCCAAATGGCCACAAAAATTTAAATGGACCACACTAAGACTATCCCCAACCACCCTGGCCCAACCCAATTGATTTTTGGTCTGCAGCACGCCCGCATCCCGGGCCTACACCTGAAAACATGGGCTATAGCACACCAATTTCGACCGAAAATGCCCCATTAGCGCCGTTTTGCCTGTTTGTCCACCCAATAGCCTCAAAAATATAAACGGACCATATTAGGATGATCTCCAACCTCCTTGGCATGCCTCGATAGATATTCAGCCACAGCATCTCCGGACCACAAGCCCACCCCCAAAACCGTGTGCTATAGCACACCGATATCACTCGAAAATGCCTCGTTCATGCCATTTTGCCAGTTTGTCCATCCAAATGGCCATGAAAATTTAAATGGACAAAAATAAGATGATTCTCAACCTCCCTGGCATACCCCGATCAATTTTTGATCCACAGTACACCCGAACCTTGGGTCTACCCCTGAAATCGTGGGCTGGAACACACCTTTTTTGCACGAAAATGCCCCATTTGCATCGTTTCACCCGTTTTTAAACCGAAATGGCCACAAAAATTTAAACGAACCACACTGGGACGAGCCCCAACCTCCTTGGCATGCATCGATTAATTTTTTACCATTAGCATGCCCAAAACTGAGCCCATATATGAAACCATAGGCTATAGCACACTGATTTTGCACGAAAACGTCCCATTCGCACCGTTTTACCCATTTGTCCGCCCAAATGACCACAAAAATTTAAACGAACCACACTGGGATGATCCCCAACTACCTTGACATGGCTCAGTCAGCTTTTGGCCAACAGCACGCCCGGAACCTGGGCCCGCCCCTAAAATCATAGGCTATAGCACACCGATTTTGCTCGAAAATGCCTCGTTCACGCCATTTTGCCCTCTTGTCCACCCAAATGGCCACAAAAATTTAAACGGACCATACTAGGAGGATCCCTAACCTCCCTTGCATATCCCTATCAATTTTTGGCCCACAACATACCTGGATTCCGGCCCACCCTCGAAATCGTGGGCTATAGCACATCGATTTTGCCCAAAAACATCCCATTCACGCCATTTCGCCCGTTTGTCTACCCATATAGCCACAAAAATTTAAATGGATCATACTGGGATAATCCCCAACCTCCCTGACATGCCTCAATTGATTTTTGGCCTAAAGCACGATCGAAACCCACGGCTACCCTCAAATCTGGGCCCATGCTCGAAAATGACCAGTTTGTGTAGTTTCATTCGTTTGTCCACCTAAATGGACATGAAAATTTAAATGAACCACACTGGGATTCTCCCCAACCACCCTAGCATGCCCTGGTCGATTTTTGGCCCACAGTATTCCCGAACCCCAGGCCCACCCACAAAGCTGTGGGTTTTAGCACACAATTTTTTCCAAAAATGCCCCGTTCAGGCTGTTTCATCAATTTGTCCACCCAAATAGCCACTAGAATTTAAATGGACCACACTGGGATGATCCCAAACCTCCCTAACATGCTCCGATCAATTTTTTATACACAGTACACTCGGGCCCTAGTACCACCACCGAAATCTTGCACTATAGCACAAAGATTTTGCCTGAAAATGCCCCATTTTCGCCGTTTTGCCCTTTTGTTCTCCCAAATGGCCATGAAAATATAAGCGTACTACACTAAGACAATCTCCAACCTCCCTGGCATGCCCCGATCAATTTTTGGCCCATAGCAGGTCTGGACCCAAGGCCCACCACGCCCCGCTCGCACCGTTTCGCCCGTTTGTCCACCTAAATGGCCATGAAAATTTAAACGGACCATACTGGGATGATCCCTAACTTCCCTAGCACTCCCCAGCAAATTTTCGACCTACAACATGCCCGAACCCCGGGTCCACCCCTAAAACCACGGGCTATAGCACACTAATTTCGCTCGAAAATGCCCAATTTGTGTCGTTTTGCCCGTTTGTCCCTCCAAATGACCATAAAAATTTAAACATACCACACTAGGACGATCCCCAACCTCCCTGTCATGGATCGATTGATTTTCATCCTACAGCAAGCTCGGAACCCGGGCTCACACCCAAAAATCGTGGGCTATAGCACATCGATTTTGCCCAAAAATGCCTCGTTCACACCGTTTTGCCCGTTTGTCCACCCAAATGGCAACAAAAATTTAAACGGAACACGTTGGAATGATCCCCAACCTCCCTGGTATGCCCTGATCGATTTTTAGCCCACCGTATGCTCGAACCTCAAGCCCACCCCCAAAATTGTGGGCTATAGCTCACTGATTTTGCCTGAAATTACCCTGTTTGCGCCGTATCGCCTCTTTGTTCCCCCAAATGGCCCCAAAAATTTAAACGAACCACACTTGGATGATACCCAACCTCACTAGCATGTCTAGGTTGATTTTTGGCTACTGCACCTCCAGACCAAGAGCCCACCCCAGAAATCGTGGGCTATAGCATACCGATTTCGCTCGAAAATGTCTCTTTCACGCTGTTTTGTGCGTTTGTCCACCCAAATGGCCATGAAAATTTAAACGGTAAATACTGGGATTATCCTTAACCCCTCTGGCATACACCGGTCAATTTTCATCCCACAACACGCCCGAACCCCGTGCCTACCCCACAAATCGTGGGCTATAGCATACCAATTTTTCCTAAAAAAGCCCCATTCGCGTCGTTTCACACGTTTGACCACTAAACGGCCATTAAAATTTAAGTAGAACACACTGGGATGATCCCAAACTCCCTATAATAGCCCAATCAAATTTTAACCCACAACACGCCCGGACCCAGGGCCCACCCCCAAAACCGTAGGCTATAGTACATCGATTTTGCCTTAAAATGCCCCGTTCGCGTTGTTTCGCCCGTTTATCCATCCAAATGGCCATAAAAATTTAAACGGACCATACTAAGATGATCCCTACCCCCCTTGGACCAACCAAGTTAATTTTTGGTCCACAACAAGATCAAACCCCGAGCCCACCCCTGAAAATGTAGGATATAGCACACCAATTACGATCGAAAATGTCCCATTCGTGTTGTTTTGCCCGTTTGTCCACCCAAAAAGTAAACAGACCACACTGGGATGATCTCCAACCTCCTTGGCATGCCTCGGTCAATATTCTCCCCACAACACCTTCGGACCATAGGCCCAACCCCAAAACCATTGGCTATTAGCACACTGATTTCGCCCGAAAATGCCCCATTCGCGCCCTTTCGCCCGTTTGTTCTGCCAAATGGCCAAAAAAATTTAAACAGACCACAAGAATCCTAAACCCCAGGCCCACTCCTAAAATTGTGGGCTATAGCATATCGATTTAGCCCAAAAATGCCTCATTCGTGCTATTTTGCCAGTTTGTGCACCCAAATAGTCACGAAAATTTAAACAGACCACACTGGGATGATCCCAAACCTCCCTGGCACATCCTAATCGATTTTTGTCCCTCATCATGCCTGGACCCTCGGTGCACCCTCAAAACCATGGGCTATAGCACACCGATTTTGCCCGAAAATGCCTCATTCCCCATTTCACCCGATTGTCCACCCAAATGGCCACAAAAATTTAAAAAGATCAAACTCGAATGATACCCAACCTCTTTGTCAAGTCCCGGTGAATTTTTGGCCCACAGAATGCCCGAACCCTGGGCCCATCCCAGAAACCGTGGGCCTATAGCACACCAATTTTGCCCGAAAATGCCCCATTCGCGTTGGTTCTCCTGTTTGTCCACCCAAGTGGCCACAAAATTTAAACAGACCATATTGGGATAATCTCCAACCTCCCTGGCAAGCCTCGGTTGATTTTTGGCATACAGCACCGTTCGCGTCATTTCGCCTGTTTGTCTACGGAAATGGCCACAAAAATTTAAATGGACCATACTGGGACGACCACCAACTTTTTAGGCATACCTCGGTTGATTTTTACCCCACAGAACGCCTGGTCCCTGGGCCCATCCCTTAAACCACAGGCTATAGCACACCGATTTCTCTAAAAATGCCCCGTTCGCACTGTTTTACCCATTTGACCACCCAAATAGCCACAAAAATTTAAACGGACTACACTGATATGATCCTCAACCTCCCTGGCATGCCCTGGTCAATTTTGGGACTACATCACGCTTGGAACCCGGGCCCACCTCCAAAACCGTGGGCTATAGCACCCCGATTTCGCTCGAAAATGCACCGTTCATGCTGTTTCACCCGTTTGTCTACCCAAATGGCCACGAAAATTTAAATGGACCACACTGGGATGTTCCTTAATCTCCTTGTGCCCCGATAGATGTTTGGCCCACAACACGCCTAGAAATTGGGCACACCCTAAAAATCGTGGGCTATAGCTCATCGATTATGTCCAAAAACAGCCCGTTCGCACCATTTTGCCCGTTTGTCCACCTAAATAGCCACAAAAATTTAAACGGACCACACTAGGATGATCCCTAACCTTCCTGGCATGCCCCAGTCAATTTTCGGCTTGCAACACATAGAGATCCTGGGCCAATTACTGAAACCGTGGGCTGTAGTACACTGATTTCTCCCGAAAAGGCCCCATTCGCGTTGTTTTGCCGTTTGTCCACCCAAATGGCCACAAAAAATTAAATGGACCACACTGAGACGATCCCCAAAAACCGTGGGCTATAGCACATCGATTTCGCTCGAAAATGCCTCGTTCACGTTGTTTCGCCCATTTGTCCATCCAAATGGCCAAAAAAATTTAAACGGACCATATGACGGTCCTAAACTCCCTGGTATACACTGGTCGATTATCGTCCTATAGCATACCCGAACCTTGGGCCCATCCCTGAAACAGTGGGCTAAAGCACACTGATTTCACCTAAAAATGCCCCGTTCGCGCCATTTCATTCGTTTGTCCACCTAAATGGCCACAAAAATTTAACCTACCTGCGATAATTCTTAACCTACCTGTCATGCCTCGGTCAATTTTAGGCCCACGGCACGCTCGTAACCCGGGCCTACCCCTAAAACCGTGGGCTATAGCACACTAATTTTGCCCAAAAATGCCTCGTTTGCCCGTTTGTCCAACTAAATGGCCACTAAAATTGAAATGGACCACATTGTGATGATCCCAAACCTCCTTGGCACACCTTGGTCAATTTTTGGCCCACAGCACGCCCGAACCCAGACCCAACCCCAAAACCGTGGGCTATATAACATCAATTTCGACCAAAGATGCCACGTTCACGCTGTTTCACAAGTTTGTCAACCCAAATAGCCACAAAAATATAAATGGACCACACTGGGATGATCCCGAACCTCCCTGAAATGCCTCGGTCAATTTTTGGCTCACAACATGCTCGAATCTGGGCACAGTCCTAAAACCGTGGGCTATAGCACACCAATTTTACCTGAAAATGCCCCGTTTGCGCCATTTTGCCCATTTGTCCACCCAAATGACCACGAAAATTTAAACAGACCACATTGGGATGATCTTCAACCTTCCTGACATACCCTGGTCAATTTTATTCCCACAGCACGCTTGAAACCCGGGCCCACCCTTAAAACCATGGGCTATAGAACACCGATTTCATCCGAAAACATCCCGTTCGTATTGTTTCACCTGGTTATCCATCCAAATGGCCGCAAAAATTTAAACGGACCATACTGGGATGATCCCAAACCTCCCTAGCATTCCCTGATAGATTTTTGACCCACATCACGCCTGAATCTCGGGCCTACCCTTAAAACCGCGGGCTATAGCACATCGATTTCACTAAAAATGTGTCGTTTAAGCCATTTCGGCCATTTGTCCACCCAAATGGACATAAAAATTAAAACGAACTACACTGGGATGATCCCCAACCTCCCTGGTATGCCCCAAAATCATGGGCTATAGCACATCGATTTCACCTGAAAAAGCACCGTTCTTATCGTTTCGCCCATTTGTCCACCCAAATGGCCACAAAATGTTAAACGGACTACACTGAGATGATCCCCAACCTACCTGGCATTCCCCGATCAATTTTTGGCATGCAGCACGGCAGGACCCTGGGCCCACCCCCAAAACCGTTGGCTATAGCATATCGATTTCGATCGAAAATGCACTGTTCGAACCATTTCGCCTATTTGTCCACCCATATGGCCACGTGAATTTAAACGGACTACACTGAGATAATTCCCAACCTCCCTGGCATGCCCTAGTAGATTTTTGGCCTACAACACGCCCGAACCCTAGGCCAACCCCCAAAACCATGGGCTATAGAATACTTATTTCGCTCGAAAATGCCCCGTTTGTGCTATTTTGCCTGTTTGTCCACCTAAATGGCGACAAAAATTTAAATGGAAAACACTAGGATGATCCCTAACCTCCCTGTCATGCCTCGGTCGATTTTTGGCCCACAGCACGCTTGGACCCCGAGCCCACTCTCAAAACCGTAGGCTATAGCGCACTGATTTCACCCAAAAATGCCCCGTTTGTGCTATTTTGCCCGTTTTTCCTACCAAATGGCCATAAAAGTTCAAAATGACCACAATGGGACTATCCCCTACCTCCCTGGCACGCCCGAGCCCTGGGTCCACCCCAAAAACGTAGGCTATAGCACTATGATTTTGATAGAAAATGCCCCGTTCGCGTTGTTTCACCCGTTTGTCCACCCAAATGGCAATGAAATTTTAAACGGACCACACTAGGATAGGCCACAACATCCCAGACACGCTCGATTGATTTTGTACCCACAGTATGCCCAGAACTAAGGCCCACCCCCGCATTTGCGTCATTTCACCCATTTGTCAACCTAAATGGCCACAAAAATTTAAACGTGCGACATTGGGTTGATCCCCAACCTCCCTGGCACACCCCGATTGATTTTTAACCCACATCATGCCTTGACCCCGGGCCTACCCTCGGAATCGTGGGCTATTGCCAATTTCGCCTGAAAATATCCCGTTCGTGCTATTTCGCACGTTGCTCTACCCAAATGGATACAAAAAATTAAACGAACTATACTGGCACGATCACCAACCTCTCTGCCATGCCTCAGCTGATTTTTGGCTTACAAAATGCCTGGACCCTGGGCCCACCCCTAAAATCGTGGGCAATAGCACATAAATTTATCCCAAAAATAACCGTTCATGTTGTTTTGCCTGTTTGTCTACCCAAATAGCCTCAAAAATTTAAACGGACCACACTGGGATGATTCCCAACCTCCTTGGCATCCCAAAACATGCACGAACTTTAGATCCACCATCGAAACCATAGGCTATAGCACACCAATATCACCCAAAAATGCCCCATTCGCGCCATTTCACCATTTTGTCCACCAAAATGGCCACCAAAATTTAAATGGACCACACTGGGATGATCCCCAACCTTCCTGGCCTACCTCAATCGATAATCGACCTACATCACGCTCGAAACTTGGTTCCACCCCTGAAATAGTTAGCTATTGCACACCGATTTTGTTTGAAAATTCCCAATTCACGTGGTTTTGCCCATTTGTCCACCCCAATGGCTTCAAAAATTTAAACGGACCACACTGATTTTACTCGAAAATACCCCGTTCGTACCGTTTAGCTCGTTTGTCATCCCAAATGGCCATAAAAATTTAAACGGACAAAACTGGGATGATCCCCAACCTCCATGGCATGTCCCTATCAATTTTCGACCCACATCACGCCCGGACCCCAGGCCCACCCTCAAAATCGTGGGCTATAGCACATCAATTTTATGCGAAAATGCCCCGTTTGCGCCGTTTCCCCTATTTGTCAATACAAATGGCCATGAAAATTTAAATGAACCATACTGGGATGACCCCAAACTTCCCTGGCATGCCCGAGTCAATTTTTGACCCACAGCACGCTTGGACCCCGAGCCCACCCCCAAAACAGTGGGCTATAACAAATCGATTTAGACTAAAAATGCCCCGTTTGCACCGTTTTGCCGTTTTATCCACCCAAATGGCCACAAAAATATAAACGCACCATACAGGGATGATCCCCAACCTCCCGAGCATGCCTTGGTTGATTTTTGGCCTACAGCACACCCGGACCCAGGTCCACCCACATGCTTTTTTGTCCACCCAAATGGCTACAAAGTTTAAAAAGAAAACATCGGGACGATCTCCATCCTCCCTAGCATACCCCGATTGATTTTCAACCCATAGTACGCCTAAACTCCAGGCCCACCCCCAAAAGCGTAGGATATAGCACACCGATTTTGATAAAAAAAAATGCCCCGTTTATCCACCCTAATGGTGATAAAATTTAAACGGACCACACTGGGATGATCCACAACCTTCCTGGCATGCCCCGATCAATTGTCAGCCCACAACACACCCGGTCATGGACCCACCCCTAAAACCGTGGACTATAGTAATGATTTCACTCAAAAATGCCTCGTTTGCGTTGTTTCACCCATTTGTCCACCCAAATGGCCACAAAAATTTAAATGGACCACATTGGGATGATCATCAACCTTCCTGACATGCCTCGGTCGATTTTTGACACACAAAATGCCCGTACCCTGGGTCTACCCCCAAAATCATGGGCTATAGCACACCGAATTTGCTTGAAAATGGCCTGTTCATGCTGTTTTGCATATTTGTCAACCCAAATAGCCACAAAAATTTAAACGGACCACACTGGGATGATCCCCTACCTCTCTGTCATGCCTCGGTTGATTTTTAGCCCACAGCACGCCCAGGCCCACCCCTGAAACCGTTGGCTATAG
>JAPEIP010000006.1:241993576-242003921 GCA_026120095.1 Capsicum chinense
TGGGCTATAGCACACCGAATTTGCTTGAAAATGGCCTGTTCATGCTGTTTTGCATATTTGTCAACCCAAATAGCCACAAAAATTTAAACGGACCACACTGGGATGATCCCCTACCTCTCTGTCATGCCTCGGTTGATTTTTAGCCCACAGCACGCCCAGGCCCACCCCTGAAACCGTTGGCTATAGTATATCGATATCGATCGAAAATGCCACATTCGCGCCGTTTTGCCCATTTGTCCTCCCAAATGGCCACGAAAATTTATACAGATCACACCGGGATGATCCCCAGCCTTCCTGGTATACCCGGGTTGGTTTTCAGCACACATCATGCCCGGACCCCGATCCTACCCCGAAAACTGTGGCTATAGCATATCGATTTCTCCTAAAAATGCCTAATTCGTGCCATTTTCCCTGTTTGTCCACCCAAATGGCCATGAAAATTTAAAGGGACCACACTGGGTCGATCCACAGTCTCCCTGGCATACCTCGGTCAATTTTTGGCCAACAACACGCTCGGATCCCAAGCCCACCCCCGAAACCGTAGGTTATAGCACACCGATTTCTCTCAAAAATTTGTTGTTTTGCCTGTTTGTCCACCCAAATAGACACAAAATTTAAATGAACCACACTGGGATGCCCTGATTGATTTTTGGCCAACATCACGCCCGGACCCCGAGCTCACCTCCAAAACCGTGGGCTATATCACACCGATTTGGCTCTAAAATGCCCCGTTTATGTCGTTTTGCCTGTTTGTCAACCCAAATGCCTATGAAAATTTAAACATACCATATTGGGATGATCCCCAGCCTCCCTGTCACGCCGCAGTCAATTTTTGACTGACAGTACACCCGGACCCCAGGCCCACCCCTGAAACCGTGGGATATAGCACACCAATTTTGCCCAAAAATGCCCCGTTCATGCTGTTTTGCCCGTTTGTCCATCCAAATGGCCACAAAAATTTAAACGGACCACATTGGGATGATCCCCAGCATCCCTGGAATGGCCATTCCTATTTTCCGCCCACTGCACGCCTGGACCCCATGCCCACCTCCAAAACTGTTGGCTATAGGACATCTATTTCGCTCGAAAATGCCCCGTTCACATCATTTCGCCCGTTTGTCAACCCAAATAGCCATAAAAATAAAAACAGACCACACTGGGATGATCCCCAGCCTCCCTATCATGCCCCGATTAATTATTAGCCCAAAGCACGCTCGGACCCCGGGTTTACCCCCAAAATCGTGGGTTATAGCACACTAATTTTGCCCAAAAAATGCCCCGTTATCACCATTTCACCCATTTTCCCACCCAAATGGCCACAAAAATTTAAACGGACCACACAAGGATGATCCCCAGCCTCCCTGGCATGCCCCAGCCAATTTTTTTCCCATAGTACGCCCTAACGCCGGGGCCACCCCCGAAATCATAGGCTATATCAGTTCGATTTTGCCTGAAAATGCCCTGTTCGCATATTTTTGCTCGTTTATGCACCTAAATGGCCATAAAAATTAGAACGGGCTACACTGGCATGATTCCCAGGTTCCATGGCACACCTCGATCAATTTTCGGCTGACCTCAAGCACGTACCCCGAACTCACCTCCAAAACCGTAGGCTATAGCACACCAATTTTACCCAAAAATGCCCCGTTCATGTCTTTTTAACTTTTTATCCACCCAAATGGCAACGAAAATTTAACCGAATCACACTGGGATGATCCCCAGCCTCCCTGACATGCCCCGATCAATTTTCGGCCCACAGTACGCCCGAACCCCAGACCCACCCCAAATCCATGGGCTATAGCACACTGATTTTCCCCAAAAATGTCTCGTTAGCACCATTTCGCTCGTTTGTCCACCCATATAGCCACAAAAATTTAAATGGACAACACTGGGATGATCCCCAGCCTTCATGACATGCCCCAGTCAATTTTTGCTCCATAGAATTCCCAGACCTTGGGCCCACCACCGAAACCATGGGCTATAATACACCGATTTTGCCCGAATAATGCCCCATTAACGCTGTTTCACCCGTTTGTCCACCCAAATGGACACGAAAATTTAAATGGTCCATACTGGGATGATCCTTAGCCTCAGCACGCCTCGATCAATTTTTGATCCACGGGACGCCTGGACCCTGGGCCACCCCCAAAACCGTGGGTTATAACACATCAATTTTGCCTGAAAATGCCTTGTTCATGCCTTTTTACCTATTTGTGCACCCAAATGGCCACAAAAATTTTAAATGGACCATACTGGGATGATCCCCAGCCTCCTTGGCATGCCCCGATCGATTTTCTTCCTACAACACGCCCGAACCTCGTAGCCACCCCCAAAACTGTGGGCTATAGCACCCGTTTGTCCATCCAAATAGCCGCCAAAACTTAAATGGATCATACTGGGATGATCCCCATCCTCTCTGACATGCCCCGATCGATTTTTGGTCTACAGCACGCCCAGACCTCAGGCCCACCCCCAACACTGTGGGCTATTGCACACCAATTTCACCTAAAAAATATCCCGTTCTCGCCGTTTTGCCCGTTTGTCAATCCAAATGGCTACAAAAATTTAAACGAACCACACTGGAATGATCCCTAGCCTCCCTAGCAAGCCTCGGTCAATTTTTGGCCCACAGCACGCCAGGACCCCAGGCCCATCCCCAAAACTGTAGGTTATAGCACATCGATTTTGCACACCTAAATGGCTACAAAAAATTTAAACGGACTATATTGCGATGATCCCCAACCTCCCTGGCATACCTCAGTTGTTTTTCGTCCAACAGCACGCCCAGACCCTAGTCCCACCCGCAAAACTGTGGGCTATAGCACACTTATTTTGCCTGAAAATGCCCCGTTCTCGCCATTTCGCCCGTTTGTCCATCCAAATGGCTACAAAAATTTAATCGGACCACACAAAGATGATCCTAAGCCCCCTTGATATGCCCAGGTCAATTTTTGGCCCGTAGTACACCTGAACCCTGGGCCCAACCCATAATGGGCTATAGCACACGAATTTTGCCTGAAAATGCCTCGTTTTTACCATTTCGCTCGTTTGTGCACCCAAATAGCCACAAAAATTTAAACGGACCACACTTGGATGATCCCCAGCCTCCCTAGCATGCCTCGATCAATTTTTGGCCTACATCACGCCCATACCCTGGCCCCACCCCTAAAACAGTAAGCTATATCACACTAATTTTGCTAAAAAATTCCTCGTTCACATTGTTTCGCCTGTTTCTCCACCCAAATAGCCATAGAAAATTAAGCGGACCACACTGGGATGATCCACAACCTTCCTGTCATGCCTCGATCAATTTTTGGCCCACGGCACGCCCAAAACTGTTGGCTATAACACACTGATTTTGCTTGAAAATGCCCCATTCGCTTCGTTTCACCCGTTTATCCATCCAAATGGCAACAAAAATTTAAACAGACCATTCTAGGACAATTCCTAGCCTCCATGGCATGCCCAATCAAATTTTGGCCCACAACATACCTAGACCCCGGGAATACCCCTGAAACGTGGGCTATAGCACAGTTGTTTTGCTCGAAAATGCCCTGTTCGCACCGTTTCTCCTGTTTATACACCCAAATGGCCACAAAAATTTAAACAGAATACACTGGGATGATCCTCAGCCTCCCTAGCGCACCCCAGTTGATTTTTGACCCACAGCACACCCGTACCTTGTACCCCAATCCTACACCTAAAACCGTGGGTTATAGCACATCGATTCAACCTGAAAATGCCCCGTTCGCGCTGTTTTGCCCGTTTGTCTACCCAAATAGCTACGAAAACTAAAACGAATAACACTGGGATGATCCCAGCCTCCCTGGCATGGCCCGATTGATTTTTATCCCATAACACACTCAAAACCCGGGCCCACCCCCAAACCGTAGGCTATAACACTTTGATTTTGCCTGAAAATAGCCCATTTGTGCTATTTTGCCCATTTGTCCAACCAAATGCCCACAAAAATTTGAACGGACCATACTGGGATGATCCCTAGCCTCCCTGGCATGCCCCGATCGATTTTCAGCCCACAACACCCCTGGACCCTAAGCCCACTCCCAAAACCATAGGCTATAGCACACCGATTTTGCTCAAAAATGCCCAAATGGAAACGAAAATTTAAATGAACCACACTGGGACTATCCCCAGCCTCCATGGCATGCGTCGATCGATTTTTGGCCAATAGCACGCCCGGACCCTGTGCCGACCCCCGAAACCGTGGGTGATAGCACACTAATTTCGCCCTAAAATGCCTTATACGCACCGTTTCGCCCAGTTTGTCCGCCCAAATTACCACAAAAATTTAAACGTACTAAAATGGGATAATCCTCAGCCTCCCTAGCATGCCTAGATTGATTTTTGACCCATAACACGCTCGAATCTCGAGTCCACCCCCAAAATCGTGGGCAATAGCACACAAATTTCGCTTGAAAATGCCCAATTCATGTCGTTTTGCCCGTTTGTCCACCCAAATGGCTATGAAAATTTAAAAGAACCACACTGGGACAATCCTCAGTCGTCCTAACATGCCCCGGTTGATTTTTGGCCCACAGTACGCCCAGACCCTAGGCCCACCCCCAAAATTCTGGGCTATAGCACACTGATTTCGCCTAAAAATGCCCTATTCACGCCATTTCACCCGTTTATCCACCAAAATTGCCATGAAAATTTAAATGGATCATACTGGGATGATCACTAGCCTCCCTGTCATGCCGCGGTCGAGTTTTGTCAAACAGAATGCCCTTACCCCGAGCCCACCCCCAAAACCATGTGCTATAGCACACCAATTTCTCCTAAAAATATGTTGTTTGGCCTGTTTGTCCACCTAAATGGACACGGAAATTTAAATAAACCACACTGGGATGATACCCAGCCTCCCTATCATGTCCTGATCAATTTTTGGCCCACAGTAAACTCGAACCTCGAGCCCACCCTAAAACCGTCGGCTATAGCACACCGATTTCACCCAAAAATGCCTCGTTCGCACCGTTTTGCCTATTTTTCCACTCAAATGACCATGAAAATTTAAACGGACCATATTGGGATGATCCCCAGCCTCCCTGCCATGCCTCGGCCAATTTTTTGCCCACAACACGCTCGA
Organism: Capsicum chinense; assembly: GCA_026120095.1. Classification (NCBI taxonomy): domain Eukaryota; kingdom Viridiplantae; phylum Streptophyta; class Magnoliopsida; order Solanales; family Solanaceae; genus Capsicum; species Capsicum chinense. The sequence continues at coordinate 241,998,684 of JAPEIP010000006.1, forward strand.
ACCTCAGGTCCACCCTAATAATTGTGGGCTATAGCACAACGATTTTGCTCGAAAATGCCCCGTTCTTGCTATTTCGCTCGTTAGTCCACCCAAATGGCCACAAAAATTTAATCGGACCATAGAAGGATGATCCTAAGCCCTCCCGATATGCCCAGGTCAATTTTTGGCCCGTTGTACGTTTGGACCCCGGGCCCACCCCCTAATAAGTGGGCTATAGCACACCAATTTCGCCTGAAAATGCCCCGTTTGCGCCGTTTCACCCGTTTGTGCACCCAAATGGCCACAAAAATTAAACGGATCACACTTGGATGATCCCCAGCCTCTGTGGCATGCCATGATTGATTTTTCGCCCACATCACGCCTGTACCCTGGCCCCACCCTTAAAACCGTAAGCTATAGCACACTAATTTTGCTCGAAAATGCCTCGTTCGCGTTGTTTCGGCAGTTTCTCCACCCAAATAGCCACAAAAATTTAAGAGGACCATAGACGGATAATCCACATCCTCCCTGGCTTGCCCCGGTCAATTTTTGGCCCACAGCACGCTCGAAACTTTTGGCTATAGCACACCGATTTTGCTTGAAAATGCCCCATTCACTTCGTTTCACCCGTTTATCCATCCAAATGGCAACAAAAATTTAAACGGACCAAACTAGGATCATTCCCAGCCTCCCTGGTATACCCAATCAAATTTTTGCCCACATTATACCCAGAACCCGAGAACACCCCTGAAACGTGGGTTATAGCACAGTTGTTTGCTAAAAAAATGCCCTGTTCGCACCGTTTCTCCCATTTGTGCACACAAATGGCCACAAAAATTTAAACGGAATACACTGGGATGTTTCTCAGCCTATCTAACACACCCCGATCAATTTTTGAGCCACAGCAGACCCGTACCCCGAACCCTGATCCCACCCCTAAAACCGTGGGCTATAGCACACCGATTTAACCCGAAAATGCCCCGTTCGCGCCGTTTTGCCCGTTTGTCTACCTAAATGGCTGCAAAAATTAAAATGAACCATACTGGGATGATCCCCAGCCTCCTTGGCATGCCCCAATTGATTCTTGCCCCATAACACACTCGGACCCCAGGCCCAACCCCAAACCGTAGGCTATAACACTTTGATTTTGCCTGAAAATGCACCATTTGTGCTGTTTTGCCCGTTTGTCCAACCAAATGCCCACAAAAATTTAAACGGACCATACTGGGATGATCTCCAAACTCCCTGTCATACCTCGATTAATTATTAGCCCACAGAAAACCTGGACCCCATACCCACTCCCAAAACCATAGGCTATAGCACACCGCTTTTGCTCGAAAATGCCCAATTCGTGCCGTTTTTCCCGTTTGTCCACCTAAATGGCAATAAAAAATTGAATGAACCACACTTTAATGATCCACAGCCTCCATGGCATGCCTCAGTCGATTTTTGTCCAACAGCATGCCCGAACCCTGTGCCAACCCCCAAAACCATGGGCTATAGCACACTAATTTCGCTCGAAAATGCCCTATTCACACCGTTTCGCCCGTTTGTCCACCCAAATTTCCCCAAAAATTTAAATGTACCAAAATAGGATGATCCCCAGCCTCCCTGGCACAGCCAGATTGATTTTTGACCCATAACACGCCCGAATCTAGAGCCCAACCCCAAAATCGTGGCCAATAGCACATTTATTTCGCTTGAAAATGCCCTATTCGTGTTGTTTCGCCTGTTCGTCAACCCAAATGGCTCTAAAAATTTAAAGGAACCACACTGAGACAATCCTTAGCCGCCCTGGCATGCCTCAGTCGATTTTCGGCCTACAGCACGCCCGGACCCTAGGTCCACCCCCGAAATTGTGGGAGATTTTGCCAAAAATGCTCTATCTATGCCATTTCACCCGTTTATCAACCCAAATTGCCACGAAAATTTAAACAAACCATACTGGGATGATCCCAGCCTCCCTGGAATGCCCCGGTCGATTTTTATCAAATAGCACGCTCGGACCCCGAGCCCACCCCCAAAATCGTGTGCTATAGCACACCAATTTCTCCCTAAAATATGTCGTTTTGCCTGTTTGTCCACCTAAATAGACACGGAAATTTAAATGGACCACACTGGAATGATCCCCAGCCTCCTTGGCATGCCGCGATCAATTTTTGGCCCACAGTATACTCAAACCTTCGGCCCACTCTAAAACCGTCGGCTATAGCACACCAATTTCACCTAAAAATGCCTCGTTTGCATCGTTTTGACTGTTTGTCTACCCAAATGACCATGAAAATTTAAACGGACCATATTGGGATGATCCCCAGCCTCCCTAACACACCTCGGCCAATTTTTGTTCCACAACACGCTCGAACCTCAAGTCCACCCTAAAAACCGTGGGCTATAACACACCGATTTGCCCAAAAATGCCCCGTTCGTGCTGTTTCGCTCATTTGTCCACCCAAATTGCCATAAAAATTTAAACGGACCACACCAGGACGATCCCCAGTCTCCTTGGTATGCCTCAATTCATTTTCAGCCCACAGCATACCCGAACCTCGAGCCCACCCCCAAAACCATAGCTATAGCACATCGATTTTGCTCAAAAATACCCATTTGCGCCATTTCACCCGTTTGTCCACCCAAATGGCCATTAAAATGCCTAGTTCACCCCGTTTTGCCGATTTGCCCACCTAAATAACTACAAAAATTAAAATAGACCACATTGGGACAATCCCTAGCCTCCCTGGCACACTCTAATCAATTTTGGACCGACAGAACGCCCGGACCCCAGGGCCACCCCTGAAATCGTGGGATATAACATACCGATTTTGCCCAAAAATGAATTGTTCATGCTGTTTCACCCGTTTGTCCACCCAAATGGCCACAAAAATTTAAACAAACCATACTGGGATGATCCACAAACTCCCTAGCATGCCCCGGCCTATTTTCAGCCCACAGCATGCCCGGACCCCAGGCTGACCTCCAAAATTCTGGGCTATAGCACAACTATTTTGCCCGAAATTGCCTCGTTCATGCTGTTTCGCCCGTTTGTCCACCTAAATGGCCATGAAAATTTAAACAGACCATACAGGGATGATCTCCAACCTCCCTGGCATGCCCCGATTAATTTTTAGCCCACAGCACGCCCAGACCCCGGGTTCACCCCCAAAACTGTGGGTTATAGCACACCGATTTTGCTCGAAAATATCTTGTTTGCACCGTTTCGCTAGTTTGCCCACTTAAATAGACACAAAAATTTAAACGGACCACACAGGGATAATCCACAGCCTCCCTGTCATGTCCCAATTAATTTTCTACCCATAGTACACCTGGACCCCGGTCCCACCCCCAAAACCATGGGCTAGAGAACATTGTTTTCACCTAAAAATGCCCTATTCGCGCATTTTTGCCCGTTTGTGCACCCAAATGGACATGAAAATTTAAGTGGACCACACTGGGATGATCCCCAGGCTCCCTGGCACACCTTGATTAATTTTTGGCTGACAGCACGCCCGTACCCTGGGTCCACCTCCAAAATGATCGGCTATAGCACACTGATTTAGCTCGAAAATGCCCCGTTCGTGCTGTTTTGCCCGTTTGTCCAGTCAAATGGCCATGAAAATGAAAATAGACCATAGTTGGATGATCCCCAGCATCCCTGGTATGCCCCAGTTGATTTTTGGCCAACAGCACGCCTAGACCCTGAAACCGTAGGCTATAGCACACCGATTTCTCCCCAAAATATGTCGTTTTGTCTATTTGTCCACCCAAATGGACATAAAAATTTAAACGGACCACACTGGGATGATCCACAGTATCCCTGGTATGCTCTAGTCAATTTTTGCTCCACAGCATACCCGGACCTCGGGCCCACCCTAAAATTGTGGGCTATAGCACACCGATTTCACCTAAAAATGCCTTATTCGCACCGTTTTGCCCATTGGTCCACCCAAATGGCCACAAAACTTTAATCAGACTATATTGGGACGATCCTCAGCCTCCCTGGCATGCCATAGTCGATTTTCAGCCTACAGTACACCCTGAACTTGGGTCCACCCCCAAAACCATGGGATATAGCACATTGATTTGGCCCGAAAACGTCCTGTTCGTGCCATTTTCCCGTTTGCCCACCCAAATGGCCACAAAAATTTACACGGACCACATTGGGACTATCCCCAGCTTTGCTAGCATTCCCCAGTCAATTTTTGGACTGCAGAACGCCCGGACTTGGGACTACCCCCAAAACCGTGGGCCATAGCACACCTATTTCGCTCGAAAATGCCCCATTCGCGCCGTTTCGCCCGTTTGTTCACCTAAATGGCCAAAAAATTTAACCAGACCATACTTGGATGATCACCATCGTCCTTAGCATACCCCGATCAATTTTTGTCCCAAAGTACCTCCGGACCCCATGCCTAACTCCAAAATTGTGGGCTATGGCATACCGATTTCACCCAAAAATGCTCCGTTCGCGCTATTTTGCCCGTTTATCCTTCCAAATGGCCAAAAAATTTAAACCGACCACATTGTGATGTTCCCCAGAGTCCTTGGCATGCCTCAATAAATTTTTGACCCATAGGACGCCCGGACCCCTGGCCCACCCCCAAAATCGTAGGCTATATATAGCACAGTGATTTCACTAAAAAATGCCCCATTTGTGCCGTTTTGCCTATTTTTCCACCCAAATGGCTATAAAAATTTAAACGGACCATACAGGGACGATCCCCAGCTACCCTAGCATGTCCCTGTTGATTTTTGGCCTACAGCATGCCCGGACTCTTGGACCACCCCCGAAGCCATGGGCTATAGCATACCAATTTCGCTTGAAAATGCCCCGTTCGTGCCGTTTCGCCCGTTTGTCCACCCAAATGGCTAAAAAAATTTAAACGGACCACACTGGGATGATCCCCAGCCTCCCTGTCAGGCTTCAGTAAATTTTTGACCCACAGCACACCCGGACCCCTAGCCCACCCCCGAAACCTGGAATATAACATATCAATTTTGCCTAAAAATGCCTCGTTCATACTGTTTCGCCCATTTCTCCACCCAAATGGCCACAAAAATTTAAACGGACCACACTGGGATGGTCCCCAGCCTCCCTGGCATACCCTGTCCTATTTTCAGCCCTCAGCATGCCCGGACCCCGAGCCTACCTCTGAAACTGTGGGCTATAGCACATCTATTTCGCCTGAAAATGCCCCGTTCATGCCATTTCACCCGTTTGTCCACCCAAATGGCCAGGAAAATTTAAACTGACCACACTGGGAT
>JAPEIP010000006.1:242004021-242021973 GCA_026120095.1 Capsicum chinense
CCACCCAAATGGCCACAAAACTTTAATCAGACTATATTGGGACGATCCTCAGCCTCCCTGGCATGCCATAGTCGATTTTCAGCCTACAGTACACCCTGAACTTGGGTCCACCCCCAAAACCATGGGATATAGCACATTGATTTGGCCCGAAAACGTCCTGTTCGTGCCATTTTCCCGTTTGCCCACCCAAATGGCCACAAAAATTTACACGGACCACATTGGGACTATCCCCAGCTTTGCTAGCATTCCCCAGTCAATTTTTGGACTGCAGAACGCCCGGACTTGGGACTACCCCCAAAACCGTGGGCCATAGCACACCTATTTCGCTCGAAAATGCCCCATTCGCGCCGTTTCGCCCGTTTGTTCACCTAAATGGCCAAAAAATTTAACCAGACCATACTTGGATGATCACCATCGTCCTTAGCATACCCCGATCAATTTTTGTCCCAAAGTACCTCCGGACCCCATGCCTAACTCCAAAATTGTGGGCTATGGCATACCGATTTCACCCAAAAATGCTCCGTTCGCGCTATTTTGCCCGTTTATCCTTCCAAATGGCCAAAAAATTTAAACCGACCACATTGTGATGTTCCCCAGAGTCCTTGGCATGCCTCAATAAATTTTTGACCCATAGGACGCCCGGACCCCTGGCCCACCCCCAAAATCGTAGGCTATATATAGCACAGTGATTTCACTAAAAAATGCCCCATTTGTGCCGTTTTGCCTATTTTTCCACCCAAATGGCTATAAAAATTTAAACGGACCATACAGGGACGATCCCCAGCTACCCTAGCATGTCCCTGTTGATTTTTGGCCTACAGCATGCCCGGACTCTTGGACCACCCCCGAAGCCATGGGCTATAGCATACCAATTTCGCTTGAAAATGCCCCGTTCGTGCCGTTTCGCCCGTTTGTCCACCCAAATGGCTAAAAAAATTTAAACGGACCACACTGGGATGATCCCCAGCCTCCCTGTCAGGCTTCAGTAAATTTTTGACCCACAGCACACCCGGACCCCTAGCCCACCCCCGAAACCTGGAATATAACATATCAATTTTGCCTAAAAATGCCTCGTTCATACTGTTTCGCCCATTTCTCCACCCAAATGGCCACAAAAATTTAAACGGACCACACTGGGATGGTCCCCAGCCTCCCTGGCATACCCTGTCCTATTTTCAGCCCTCAGCATGCCCGGACCCCGAGCCTACCTCTGAAACTGTGGGCTATAGCACATCTATTTCGCCTGAAAATGCCCCGTTCATGCCATTTCACCCGTTTGTCCACCCAAATGGCCATGAAAATTTAAACTGACTTTACTGGGATGATCCCCAGCCTCCCTAGCATGCCCCGATCAATTTTTGGCCCACAGCACGCCCGGACCCCGGGTTCACCCCTGAAACTATGGGTTATAACACACTAATTTTGCCCAAAAATGCACCCTTCTCACCATTTTGCCCGTTTACCTAGCCAAATGGCCAAAAAAATTTAAACGAATCACACAGGGACGATCCCCAGTCTCCCTGACACGCCCTAGTCCATTTTCTTTCCACAGTACATGCGGACCCTGGGATCATCCCCAAAACCGAGGGCTATAGCACATCGATTTCTCCTGAAAATAACCTGATCATGCCTTTCTGCCTGTTTGTGCACCCAAATGGCCATTAAAATTTAAACGAACCACACTAGGATAATCCGCAAGCTCCCTGGCACACCTCGATTGATTTTTGACTGACAGCATGCTCGTACCCTAGGCCCACCCCCAAAACTGTGGGCTATAGCACACCGATTTTGCCCAAAAATTCCCCGTTCATGCCATTTTGCCCGTTTGTCCACCCAAATAGCCACAAAAATTTAAACGAACCATACTGGGGCAATTCCCAACCTCCTTGACATGCCTCGATCGATAGTCATCCCACAGCACGCCCAGACCCCTGTACCAACCCCAAAACCGTGAGCTATAGCACATCTATTTCTCTTGAAAATGCCCCATTCGCGCCATTTTTCCCAGTTTATCCACCCAAATTTTGACAAAAATTTAAACAGACCATACTAGGATGATCCCTATTCTCCCTGACACGCCCCAGTCAATTTACAGCCCACAGTACACCTGTACCCCGGGCCCACCCCTGAAATCATGGGCTATAGCTCACCGATTTTGCCGGAAAATCTCCCGTTTGCGCCGTTTCTCCCATTTGTCCACCCAAATGCCCATGAAAATTTAAACACACCATACTAGGCAATCCCCGACCTCTTTAGCATGCCCCGATCAATTTTTGGCCGACAGAACACCCAAACCCCCGGCCCACCCCTGAAACCTTGGGCTATAGCTCAATGATTTTGCTCAAAAATTTCCTGTTCGTGCCATTTTGCCCGTTTGTGCACCCAAATGGCCACGAATATTTAAATGGAACACACTGGGATAATCCCCAGCCTCCTTGGCATACCTCGATTGATTTTTGACCCACAGAACGCTTGGACCCCGATCCCATCCCCAAAACCGTGGGCTATAACACAACGATTTCGCTCAAAAATGCCCTATTGGCACTGTTTTGATCGTTTGTCCCCCTAAATTGCCACAAAAATATAAACAGACCACACTAGGATGATCCTCAGCCTCCCTGGTACACCCCAATCAATTTTTATCCCATAGCACGCCCGGACCCTGGGGCCACCCCCTAAACTGTGGGCTTTAGCACACCGATTTCGCCCAAAAATGTCCCGTTCACGCTGTTTCACTCGTTTGTCCACCTAAATAGCCACAAAAATTTAAAAAGACCATACTAAGACAATCCCCAGACTCCCTGGCATGCCCCGGCCAATTTTCGATCCACAGCACGCCCGAACCCCGGTCCCACCCCCAAAGCTGTAGGCTATAGCTCACCGATTTCGCCCGAAAATACACCATTTGCATCGTTTCACCCGTTTGACCACTAAGATGATCCCCATCCTCCCTGGCATGCCCTAGTAAATTTTCGGCCCATAGCATACCCGGACCCCAGGCCCACTCCTTAAACTGTGGGCTAGCACACTGATTTCACCTGAAATTGCTCCGTTCGCGCTATTTTGCACATTAATCCACCCAAATGGCCATGAAAATTTAAACGGACAAAACTGGGACGATCCCCAGCCTCCCTAGCACTCCCCGGTCAATTTTCGGCCCACAGAACGCCCGAACACCGGGCCTACCCCCAAAACCGTGGGCTATATCACACTAATTTTTCCCGAAAATACCTCGTTCATGCTGTTTTGCCGGTTTGTCCAATTAAATGGCCACAAAAAATTAACCAAACCATACTGGGATGATCCCCAGACTCTATGGCATGCCCCGATTGATTTTCATCCTACAGCACGCCCGAACCCCAGTCCCATCCCCGAAACCATGGGCTGTAGCACACCAATTTTGTCTAAAAATGTCCCATTCGCGTTGTTTCGCCTGTTTGTCCCCCTAAATGGCCATAAGAACTTAAACAAACCACACAGGGATGATCCCCAACCTCCCTATCATGCCTCGGTCAAATTTTGGCCTACATCACACCTGGACCTAGGTCCCACCGCTAACACCGTGGGCTATAACACATTGATTTTGCCTGAAAATGCCCCGGTCGTGCTGTTTTGCCCGTTTGTGCACCCAAATAGCCACAAAAATTTAAACGGACTGCACTTAGATGATGCCCAGCCTCCCTACCATACTTCAGTCAATTTTTGGCCCACAACCCACCCGTACCCCAAGCCAACCCCTGAAATCGTGGGCTATAGCACACCAATTTTGCTCAAAATGTCCCCCTTCGTACCGTTTTGCCCGTTTGTCCACCCTAATAGCCACAAAAATTTACACAGACCATACTGGGATGATCCCCAACCTCCGTAGCATACCCCGATCAAGTTTTGGCCTACAACACGCCCGAACTTCAGGCCCATGCCCGAAACTGTTGGCTATAGCACACCAATTTTGCTCGAAAATGCCCCGTTTGCACTGTTTTGCCCGTTTGTCCATCGAATTGGCCACAAAAATTTAAACGAACCATACTAGGATGATCCCCAGCCTCCTTGGCATGCCCCGGTTGATTTTTGGCCCACAACAAGCCCGAACCAGGGCCCACCCCTGAAACCGTGGGATTTAGCACATCGATTTTGCTTGAAAATGCCCTGTTCGCACCATTTATCCCGAGTGTCAACCCAAATGGACAAGAAAGTTTAAACAGAATACACTGGGATGATCCTCATCCTCCCTCACATGCGTCGATCAAATTTTGGCCCATAGCACGCCCGAGTCCCAAACCCCGAGTCACCCCCAAAACCATGGGTTATAGCATACCAAATTTGCCCAAAAATGCCCCGTTCATACTATTTTCCCCATTTGTCTACTCAAATAGCTATAAAAATTTAAACGGACCATACTGGAATGATCCCCAGCCTCCCTATCATGCCCTGATTGATTTTTTACCCTTAGCACACTCGGACCCCAGGCGCACCCCGAAACTATGGGCTATAACACCAATTTTGCTTGAATATGCCTCGTTTATGCCATTTCGCTCGTTTGTCCACCCAAATGCCCACAAAAATTTAAACGGACCATACTGGGATGATCCCTAGCCTCCCTGGCATGCCCTGATCATTTTTTGACATATAGTACGCCTGGACCATGGCCCAGTCCCAAAACCGTGGGCTAGAGCACACCGATTTTGCCCAAAAATGCTCTATTTGTGCAGTTTCTCCCGTTTGTCCACCAAAATGGCCACGAAAATTTAAACAGCCCCGATTAATTTTTTAGCACATAGCATGCCCAGATCCCGGGTCTACCCCCTAAACCATGGGCTATAGCACACTGATTTTGCACGAAAATGCCCCGTTCGCACCGTTTTGCCCGTTTGTCCACCCAAAGAGCTACAAAAATTTAAACAGACCACACTGGGATAATCCCCAGCTGCCCTGGCATGCCACGGTCGATTTTTGGCCCACAATACGCTCGGACCCAGATCCCACCCCCAAAATTGTGGGCTATAGCATACCAATTTTACCCGAAAATGCCTCATTCGCGCCATTTCGGCCGTTTGTCCACCCAAATGGCCACAAAAATTAAACAAACCATACAGGGATGATCCCCAGCCTCCAAGCATGCCCTAGTTGATTTTTCTCTCACAGCATGCCCGGACCTCGAGCCCACCCACAAAACCGTGGGCTATAGCACACCGATTTCTCCTAAATGTGCACCGTTTCGCTTATTTGTCCACCCAAATAGACAAAAATTTAAATGGACCACACTGGGATAATCCCCAGCCTCCCTGGCATACTTCGATCGATTTTTGGCCTATTATACGCCCGTACCCCTGGCCCACCACAAAAATCGTGGGCTATAGTAGATCGATTTAGCCCAAAAATGCCTCATTCACGCCGTTTCGCCCATTTGTCCACCCAAATGGCCATGAAAATTTGAACAGACCACACTGGGATGATCCCAGCCTCCCTAACCTGCCCCGGTTAATTTTTGACCCATAACACGCCCGAATCTCAGGCCCACCTCCAAAATCGTGGGTTATAGCACGCCGATTTCGCTCGAAAATGCCCCGTTCGTGCCGTTTCACCCGTTTTTCAAATCAAATGGCCACAAAAATTTACACAGACCATACTAGAACAATCTTCAACCTCTCAGGCATGCCTCAATCAATTTTTGACCCACAGTACACCTGGTCCCCGGGCCCACAACCAAAACCATGGGCTATAGCATACTGATTACTCTATAAAATGCTTCGTTCGTGCCGTTTTGCCCATTTGTGCACCCAAATGGCTATAGAAATTTAAACAAACTGTACTGGAATGATCCCCATCCTCCCTGGCATGCCTAGATTGATTTTTTGACCCACAGCACACCCAAAATTGAGCCCACCCCTGAAATCGTGGCCTATAGCTCACCACTTTCTCCTGAAAATACCCCGTTCACGCTGTTTCTCCCGTTTATCCTCTAAAATGGCCATAAAAATTTAAACGGACCACACTAGGATGATCTCTAGAGTCCCTAGCACGCCTCGATCAATATTTAACCCATGGCATACCCGAAACTTGGGCATACCACCAAAACCGTGGGCTATTGCACAGTGATTTTGCGCAAAATGCCCCGTCCGCACCATTTCGCCCGTTTGTCCACTCAAATGGCTACAAATATTTAAACGGACCACACTGGGATGATCCCCAACTACCCTGGCATTCCCCGGTCGATTTTCAATCCACAACACACCTAGACCCCGAGCTTATCCCTAAAATTGTGGGCTATAGCACACCGGTTTCGCCCTAAAATTCCCCATTTGCTCCGTTTCGCCCAAAAATTCCCCATTCACTCCGTTTCGCCCGCTTCTCCACCCAAATAGCCACAAAAATGTAAATTGACCACACTAGGATAATGCCTAGTCTCTCTGTCATGCCCCAATTAATTTTTGGCCCACAGCACACCCGGAACTTGAGCCCGCCCACGAAATCGTAGGTTATAGCATACCGATTTCACCCTAAAATGCATCATTTTGCCTGTTTGTCACCCAAATGGCTAAAAAAATTTAAACGGATCTCATTGGGATGATACCCATCCTCTCTGACACATCCCGATCAATTTTTGACCCACAGCACGCCCGGACCCTGGGCCCACCCCCAAAACCGTGGGCTATAGGATAAAGATTTCACCCGAAAAATGCCCCGTTTGCACCTTTTCGGTCGTTTATACACCCAAATGGCCACTAAAATTTAAACGGACTACACTGAGATAATCCCCAGCTTCCCTGGCATGCCCTTATTGATTTTTGGCCTATAGTACACCGAACCCCAGGCTCACCCCCGAAACCGTGGGCATAGCACACTGATTTTGCTCGAAAATGCCTCGTTCGCTCTATTTCGCCCGTTTGTCCACCCAAATGGCCACAAAAATTTAAACGGACAATACTGGGCTGATCCGTAGCCTCCCTAACTCACCCCGATTGATTTTTAGCCCATATCTCGCCCGAAACTTGGGCCCACTGCCAAAATTGTGGGCTATAGAACACCAATTTTTCTTGAAAATACCCCGTTCGTGTCGTTTCACCTATTTTTCCACCCAAATGGACACAAAAATTTAAATGAACCATACATGGATGATCCCCAGCCTCCCAGGCATGCCTCAGTCAATTTTCAACCCACATTACGCCTGAACCCCAGGCCCACCCCCAAAAACGTGGGCTATAGCACACCGATTTCTCCTGAAAATGCCCCATTCGCACCGTTATGCCCGTTTGTGCACCCAAATAGCTACATAAATTTAAATGGACTGCACTGGGATGATCCCTAGTCTCTCTGGCACACCTCGGTCGATTTTGACCCACAGCACGCCCAGACCCTCAGGTAGGGGTGGGCATCGGTCGATTCGGTTCAGTTTTGTGTGTTATCGGTTTGGTTTATCGATTTTTGGTTTTTTATTATGCAAAACCAATAACCAACCAATAATATATTTGTTATTGGATTTTGGTTTATCGGTTATTGATTGTTAACGGTTCAGTTTTCGGTTTAACCAATAAGAAAAATACTTGTAAAATAGAAATAGTAACAACCAAAATAAAATCTTACTTGCCGCCAAATCCTACATAATGAGTTTTAGTTTACAAAAATCTTCAAACTTAATGTTAATTGAAAAAAATGAATCCGAGTTCTTCAAGTTTTTTCAAAATATCCAGATCTTCCCAAAAGTCCAAAACTCTTCAAACGCTTCTAGCTTTTGAAACTATCCAGATCTTGCCAAAAATCTTCAAATGCTTCAAGCTTTTGAAAATATCTAGATCTTACCAAAACTCAGACACCTACAACATATCACATAACAAGGTCTTAGATGTACAAAGAAGGATGCCACAGAAGACCCTCTATGAAAGAGGTTGTCAAGCTATTAACAAAGTCCAGTTAGTATAAGAAGCAAATACTAGCTATCATTGACATGTAGTATCTAATGTATCATGCTATTCCATGTAAACTTCTGATGTGTTACAACAATATTGTCCTGATTAACGCAGTCCTAATTTTCAGCTTGACGAATCCATGTTACAAAATGCTTCCTGTACGTTCAGTATCTTTTTATTTCTAGACGATAGATAGAAATCTATCTACTCATCCAGTTTAGGAAGAGAAGGTGTATCCCTTGTAGCTGTAAATGTTTTTTTCCATCATATGTACACGGATGAAAACTAACGATAACTTAATGATGTTCATCTTAGTTAATCATATTGTCAGCAAAAAGCAATTTCTTTTGCAATTCTTAGCAGGATCTATTATGTTAGTGCCATATCTCTATCTCCCTAGCTATTTGCAATTGTATAATTACTTCACTAAAGGAAGCTTTCTTGTGTATTTTCCCTTTCTTTTTCTATGGTAAAACTCTATAATGATTTGCAGTAATTGAAGATCAGTCCACTAGACAATCCAACAAACGATAGAATAGGTGGCTTACCAGTCCACTAGACAATTGGGGGTGTTCCATATGATATAGAAGATGCCAAACATCGGCAACAAAGGAAATACATGACTTAAAACAAATTATAGATAGGATAGGTGTCTTACTAGATGCCCAACTTCAAGTGCAAAAAAGAAGAATCTCAACTCCATGTCAATCATCAAGAATGCTAATATTAGCCAATTCTACAGAGAATTTATATTAATCAGTCACAAAAATGTTAACAACCATTTACAATAACAATACAAAACTAATACAATTAGAATATTTTTACCTTGTTCAAGCTTTTTGAGGACATCTATATCTTCCTCAATACTAACAGGTTGTGATTCACTCAGAATCCAATCTTGAAGGCACACTAGAGTTTGCACCAATTTAGGAGTAAATGAAATCCTAAATGAATTCAAGATACGTCCACCAGAACTAAACGCACACTCAGATGCCACGCTTGAAATGGGAATAGATAACACATCCTGAGCCATCTCAACAAGAATAGGAAATCTGGGTGAATGTATTTTCCACCAAGACAAGACGTTAAAGCTCTTGGTTTCACCTTCATTTGCTTCATCAAGATACTTTTACAATTCTCTTTTAACCGTTGTTGTATTTCCATCTTTATGTTTCACTAGATCATCCATGAATGACCCTAAGGACCCTATCGATTGAACAGTACTACCTGAACTCGAAGGTAGTGAACTAGAATTTTCAAATAAAGAGCTAGATGAAGATGAAGAATGTTGACTATCTTTATCTTTTGGAAAGGCCTTTACATACTCACCATACACAAATTCATGTAGTCTTTCACCCCACGCTCTAAAATTAGTCCTTCTTCTTTCCCAAATATCATTTGAAGAGCTAAACCAACCGAAACAAACTTGTGCCAAGGATCCAGAACAAATGAAATAAAAATTATCTTATTCATTTTCTTTGGACTACCCCAATACTTATCAAACTTTTCTTTCATATTCGATGCAATTTTACCCAAAAGATCATCACCATCATCGTCACTCGATATCAACTGCTTCAAATAACAAGAAACCTCACAAATTTTAAGAAAGTGTAAATTTGATGTGACATAGAGTGATCCAGATACTTCTTTGGTTAGATCATACAAAATTTGAAGAAAATTGGTAATTTTCTTCACATGGTCCAAGTCATCACTCAAAAATGCACCGACAACAGTTCCCTCATAATCCTCAACAAACCAAAGGTAATGTGATAAGCTAATATCACGATAAACATAACTCACCAACCCATTTTCACACTGAACTGCCCTATTCAACATCAAATATGTAGAGTTCCACCTCGTAGAAACATCCAAACATAACAATTTTTTACTATTGATATCAACATCTTCACAACATTCTTGGAACCTCTTACACCTTACAGGGGACTGCCTTATGTATTTCACTGCTTTTCTAACCTTTTCAATGGACACGCTAGTCACTTTCAAACTATCTAGGACAATGAGATTAATAATGTGAGCCATACACCTTACATGAAGGTGTTCTCCATTCATGAAATTGGTTCCTCATTTAGTGAATATCTTAGCTAACTCTTTCACAGTCACGTCGATCGAACTAGCATTATCAACTGTGATGGTAAAAATTTTATCGATGTCCCAATCAGGTAAACACTAACTAATCTCATTAGCCATGTCTTCACCTCTGTGACTAGTAATTGGACAAAAGTTAATTATCCTCTTGTGCATAATCCATTTACTGTCGATCCAATGTGCAGTGATGCACATATAATTAATTCACTGCAAAGAGGTTCAAGTATCAGTGGTAAGACAGACTCTTTGTTGGGCGTCTCTAAAAGACCTCTTCAACTTTTGTTTCTCTTCATCAAACAGTTTAAAATAGTCACGTGTCACAGTGTTATGAGAAGGAATTTTAAAATGAGGTTGCACTACTTTCATAAAGTTTCTAAAACCTTCCTTCTCAACAAACCTAAAGGGGAGTTCATCCACAATCACCATGCGACATAAAGCTCTCCTACATTGTTCTTGCTCAAATTTCCACGAAACAACAGTAACATCACCCGTAACACCCCGTGAACATATTAAAAGCCTATTTCGGTTTGATTTTTGTCAAAAGTTTGATTTCGAGGCTCTTTGAACATGTTAACAAATGAGTAAGCATTACCGTGGTACTATTTTTATTTGAATCGGCAAAATAATATTGAACACAATGCTTACACCTTGATTTCTTATTTTCTTCTTCATCAACAAATGATCCAAAATAATTCCATGTACAAGACCTTTTCTTTCTTTATTTCTTTACCGTCGTTTGAACAGAATGTATTTGACATGCAATATTTGAATTAGTGCTTTCATCACCTAGGATCACTGGCACTGCCTCATCAGTTGTAGTATTTTCAGCCATGTATATCAGTATATGTCACTGTAAAATAGAATTTAGACAATAATTAGACAACAAATCATGAAATACTTTCAAAGTAAACAAAAATTAAGAGATCTTTTTCCTTATTTTGAACCATGTCAAATCCTTTACTAAGAATTTTAGGCATAAACAAAATGCAAGGAAAAAATTAATAACAGAAAGCTACTTCAAGAAAAGAGGCTGGTGGGAAAACATTACAAAAGTGAACATTATTTTTTTCTTAATGTTGGGCTCTTCTTGCTAAGTGGCGTGATAAATGAGTATTATTTCATTCAAAATGTACCAAAGAACCATTATCGAGGATTAAAGAGTCTAATAGCTTCAACTCTTAAATTCTTTGTCACCCTTGGAGCAAGGATACAGTGGGTGCTTCAACCATAGAAACAATCTGAACAACTGGTTCCGTCGACCAAAACAATACTCTGGTTCATCAAGGACATATTTAAACCATTTACTAATCTGGCAGGAATCTGTGGTGACCAAGCACGACAGATAAAGATGCAACCACTAGCTTGAACTTTGCCATTAATATTGTGATGTTATTTATAACCCCACGACACAAACAAGAGGACGCCACACTCCCATCACACAAACTCATGGCCATCAAAAAGGGATCATTCATGGCCACGAAATAGTTTGAACCTGCCAAATTGACAAGACTCCAACCATCATAGATCATTTTCTCAAAAACATACATAAATTGGGTTCACTCATAGTAATCACAGTTCTCATCAAAACAGCACAAGAAATTCACGATCGATTTTGGGATGACATCCTCTCAATGGACAGGAAAGCATCAAGATTTTGCCAAAAAAGTGAATCAAAGAGTAAATAATCAAGGGAATCTCACTCAGTACCTTAGTAAGATGAAAGTAGCAGGTAAACAAGAGGGAGAAACTGTAAGATGGATCAGCTACAACAGCAAAAAAAGGAGCAGAAGAGTAAGAGGCGGTGGAGAACTGGAGATGAGATGTGGATTTGGAAACTTCTGATTTAGAAACCCTACTCTTTCTAATTATCAATTATCATATCGGGTAGAGTAATGGATTGCTGAAAGTTGAAACAAGTTTTTATTTTGTTGAATAATGGGTTGGGCCATTAAGTTTTATTATTAATAAAATGATAAATTAAACCCAAAAAAAAATAAATAGGGAAAGCATAGTAATTTTACTGTATTCTTATTGGGTTATCGGTTAAATCGATAACCCAATAGATCAAGACAGGAATCGAACCAGTTAACCAATAAATTTTTTTATAAAACCAATAACAAACCAATAACCCAATAACCCAATACCAATAACCCAATAGTATTTTTATCAGTTCAGTTTATCATGTGGTTTAGTTTTTGCATAGCCCTACCCTCGGTGTGGGTTATGGCACACCAATTTTTTCTGAAAAAGCCTCATTTGCGTTGGTTTGCCCATTTTTTGACCCAAATGGCCACAAAAATTTAAACAGACCACACTAGGATGATCCCCAGTCTCCATGGCATGTCTCGGTCAATTTTGTCCCATAGAACGCCTAGACCCCAATCCCACCCTCAAAACCGTGGGCTATAGAACACCGATTTTACCTGAAAATGCCCCGTTCACACTGTTTTGCTTGTTTGTCTAACCAAATGGACACAAAAACTTAAACGGACCAAACAGGGAGGATCCCCAGCTTCCTTGGCATGCCCCAGTCAATTTTTGACCCACAAAACGCCCTGACACTGGGCCCACCACCAAAACCATAGGCTATAGCACACCAATTTTGCCTAAAAATGCCTCGGTCGCATAGTTTCGCCCGTTTATTCACTAAAATGGCCACAAAAATTTAAACGGACCAAACTTGGATGATCCCCAGCCTCCCTGAAATGCCTCGGTCAATTTTTGGCCCACAGCCTGCCTGTACCCCAGGCCCACTCCTAAAACTGTGGGCTATAGCACACCGATTTTGCCCAAAAATGCCCCGATCACGCCGTTTCGCCCGTTTGACCACTCAAATAGCCACAAAAATTTAAATGGACGACACTAGGATGATCCCCATTCTCTCTGGCATGTCCTAATTGATTTTCAGCCCACAAGACGCCTGAACCCTGGGCCCACCCCCAAAAACATGGGCTATAGCACAGCGATTTCGGTTGAAAATACCCTATTCGAACCATTTCACCCGTTTGTCCAGCCAAATGGCCACAAAAATTTTAATGGAATACACTGGGATTATCCTCAGTCTCCTGGGCATGCTCCAATCAATTTTTAGCCCACAGCATGCTCAAACTACGGACCTTGATCCCACCCCCAAAATCGTGGGCTATAGCACACCAATTTCCCCTGAAAATGCCCCGTTACGCTTTTTTGCCCTTTTTTCCACCCAAATGGCTAAACAAATTTAAACGGACCACAATGGGATGATCCCTAGACTCACTGGCATACTTCGGTCAATTTTTGTCCCACAGCATGCTCGGAACCCGGGCCCACCCCTATAACCGTGGGCTATAACACACCGATTTTGCCTGAAAATTCCCTGTTCATGCCATTTCGCCTGTTTGTCCACTCAAATACCTATGAAAATTTTAAAAGACCACACTGGGATAAACTTCAGCCTCCCTGGCATGCCCTGATCACTTTTTGGCCCATAGCACGCTTGGACCACGGACCCACCCCTAAAACCGTGGGTTATAGCACACCAATTTTGCCCAAAAATGCCCCAGTTGTGCAATTTCCCCCGTTTGTCCACCCAAATAGCCACAAAAATTTAAATGAACCACACTGGGATAATCCCTAGCCTCCCTGGCATACCCCAGTCAATTTTGGGCCCACAGCACGCTCGGACCCCATGCCCACCCCCAAAACTGTGAGCCATAGCACACCAATTTTGCCCAAAAATGCCTTGTTCGTGTCATTTCACTTGTTTGTCCACCCAAATGGCCACAAAAATTTAAACAGACCACACTAGGATGATCCACAGCTGCCCTGGCATGCGTCGATTGATTTTTTGCCCACACCCAAAACTGTGGTCTATAGCACACCAATTTTTCTAGAAAATACCCCGTTCACACTATTTCGCCCGTTTGTCCACCCAAATGGCTCCGAAAATTTAAATGGATCACACTGGGATGATCCACAGATGCCCTAGCATATCCTGATCAATTTTTTGCCCACAGCATACTCGGACCCCGGGCCCACACCTAAAACTGTGGGCTATAGCATACCAATTTTGCCCGAAAATGCCTCATTCACGCCATTTCGCCCGTTTGTCCACCTAAATTGACACGAAAATTTAAACAGACTATACTGGGATAATCCCCAACCTCTCTGGCATGCCCCAACTGATTTTTAGCCAAAAGTACGCCTGGACCCCGAGCCCACCTCCAAAACCATGGGCTATAGCTCACTGATTTCTCCTAAATACGCACCGTTTTGCCTGTTTATCCATACAAATGGACACAATAATTTAAACGGACCATACTAGGATGGTCCCCGGCCTCCCTGGGATGCCCCAGTCAATTTTTGGCCTATAGCATGCCCAGACACCGGGACCAACCCAAAATCATGGGCTATAGCACACCGATTTCACCCTAAAATCGATCAGGTCATGCCTGGGAGGCATGCCTGGGATGATCCTCAGGCTCCCTGGCAAGCCACAATTGATTTTTGGCCAACAGCATGCCCGGACCCCAGGCCCACCCTCAAAATTGTGGGCTATAGCACACTGATTTCGCCCGAAAATGCCCCATTCATGCTGTTTCACTCGTTTGTCCACCCAAATGGCCATAAAAATTTAAAGGGCCATACTAAAATGATCCACAACCTTCTTGACATGCCCCAGTTGATTTTCAGCCTAGATCACGCCCGGACCTCCTGCCCACCCCCAAAACTGTGGGCTATAACACACCGATTTTGCCTGAAAATGCCCCGTTCGCATTGTTTCACCCGTTTGTCCACCTAAATGGCCACAAAAATTTAAACGGGCCATACTAGGATGATCCTCAGCCTCCCAGGCATGCCCTGATCAATTTTTGACCTATGGCACATTGGGTCCCCGGGCCCATACCCGAAATCATGGCCTATAGCATATTGATTTCTTCTTAAAATGCTTTGTTCATGCCATTTCGCCCAATTATGCACCCAAATGGATACAAAAATTTAAATGAATTATACTGGATTGATCCCCCACCTCCCTGGCATGCCTCGGTTGATTTTTGGCCCACACCCCACTCGTAACCTGGGCCCTCCCCTAAAACCGTGGGATATAGCTCACCAATTTTTCTCGAAAATGCCCTATTCATGCCGTTTCTCCTGATTGTCCACCCAAATAGCCACAAAAATTTAAACGGACCATACTGGGATGATTCCCAGCCTCTCTGGCATGCCTCGATCAATTTTTGACACACAGAATGCCCGAACCTAAGGCCCACGCCTAAAACTATTGGCTATAGCACATTGATTTTCCCTGAAAATACCCCGTTCGCACCGTTTTGCCCGTTTGTCTACCCAAATAGCCATGAAAGTTTAAACGGACCATACTAGGATGATCCTCAGCCTCCTTGGCATGCGCCAGTTGATTTTTGGCCGACAATATGCTTGGAACCCAGTCCCATCCATGAAACCATGGGCTATAGCACACTTATTTCGCTCAAAAATGCCCTGTTAGCACCATTCGCCCGTTTGTCCACCCAAATGGGAATAAAAGTTTAAACGGAATACACTGGGATGATCCTTAGCCTCCCTGACATGCCCCAATCGATTTTTGGGCCACAACATGCTCGAATCGCAGACCCCAAGTTCACTTCCAAAACAGTGGTCTATAGCACACCAATTTCGCCCGAAAATGCCCAATTCGCACTGTTTTGCCCACTTATCCACCCAAATGGCTACGAAAATTTAAATGGACCAATCTGAAATGATCCCAACCTCCCTGTCATGTCTCGATCAATTTTTATCCTAAAGCGCACTCGGACCTCGGGCCCACCTCCAAAACCGTAGGGTATAACATACCGATTTTGCCTAAAAATAGGCCATTCATGCCATTTCTCTCATTTGTCCACCCAAATGTCCACAAAAATTTTAAAGGACTACACTGGGATGATCCCCAGCCTCCCTGGCATTCCCTGATCACTTTTAAGCCCATAGCACGCCTGGACTATGGGCCCACCCCCGAAACCGCCTGCTATAGCACACTGATTTTGCCTGAAAATGCCTCAGTCACATAGTTTCACTGTTTATGCACCGAAATGGCCATTAAAATTTAAACGAACCACACTTGGATTATCCCCAGCCTCCCTGACATGCCTCGATTAATTTTTAGCCCACAGCCTGCCTGTACCCTTGGCCCACTCCTAAATCCATGGGATATAGCACACCGATTTTGCCCAAAAATGCCCCGTTCGTAGCGTTTCACCCGTTTTCCCACTCAAATGGCCACAAAAATTTAAACGGACGACACTAGGATGATCCTCAGCCTCTCTGGCATGCCCTGATTGATTTTCGGCTTACAGCATGCCTGAACACTGGGCCCACCCCCTAAACCGATAGCTATAGCACAACAATTTTGATCGAAAATGCCCTGTTCGAACCATTTCACCCGTTTGTCCACCCAAATGGCCACAAAAATTTAAACGGAATACACTGGGATGATCGTCAGCCTCCTTGGCACACTCCGATCAAGTTTTGGCACACAGTATGCTCAAACCCCGAACCTTGATCCCACCCCCAAAATCGTGGGCTATAGCACACCAATTTCTCTTAAAAATGCCCCGTTTGCGCTGTTTTGCCCGTTTGCCCAACCAAATGGCTACAAAAATTTAAACGGACTACACTGGGATGATCCCCAGCCTCACTGGCATACCTCAATTAAATTTTGGCCCACAGCAAACTCGGACCTCGGGCCCACCCCCAAAATCGTGGGCTATAACATACAGATTTTGCCTGAAAATTCCCCGTTCGTGCCATTTCACCCGTTTGTACACCCAAATACCGTGCCATTTCACCCGTTTGTCCACCCAAATACCTATGAAAATTTAAACAGACCACACTGGGATGAACTTCAGCCTCCCTGGCATGTCCTGATCACTTTTTGGCCTATAACACGCTTGGACCGCGGACCCACCCCTGAAACCGTGGGCTATAGCACACTGATTTTGTCCAAAAATGCCCCAGTCATGCAGTTTCGCCCGTTTGTCCACCCAAATAGCCACAAAAATTAAAATGAACCACATTGGGATAATCCCTAGCCTCCCTAGCATACCCTGGTCAATTTTGCGCCCACAGCACGCTCGGACCCCATGCCCACCCCAAAAACTTTGGGCCATAGCACACCAATTTTGCCCAAAAATGCTCTGTTGGCGCCATTTCACTTGTTTGTCCACCCAAATGGCCACAGAAATTTAAACGGACCATACTGAGATAATCCACAATTGCCCTGGCATGCCCCGGTTGATTTTTTGCCCACAGCACGCCCGAACCCCGATTCCACACCTAAAACCGTGGGCTATAGCACACTAATTTTTCTAGAAAATACCCCGTTTACGCCATTTCGCCCATTTGTCCACCCAAATGGCTGCAAAAATTTAAATGGATCACACTGGGATGATCCACAGCTGACCTGGCATTTCTCGGTCCAATTTTTAACCACAGCACACTCGGACCCCGAGCCCACACCCAAAACCGTGGGCTATAGCATACCAATTTTGCCTGAAAATGCCTCATTCATGCCATTACGCCCGTTTGTCCTCTGAAATTGCCACAAAGATTTAAACAGACCATACTGGGATGTTCCTCAGCCTCTCTGGCACGCCCCAGCTGATTTTTGGCCAATAGTACGCCCGAACCCCAAGCCCACCCCCGAAACCATGGGCTATAGCACACCGATTTCTTCTAAATATGCACCATTTAGCTTAGTTGTCCATACAAATGGACACAATAATTTAAACGGACCACACTAGGATGATCCCCGGCCTCCCTGGCACCCCCCGATCGATTTTTAGCCCATAGCATGCCCAGACACAAGGCCCAACCCAAAACCGTGGGCTATAGCACACCGATTTCACCCTAAAATGACTTGCTCGCACTATTTTGCCCGTTTATAAACCTAAATGGCCACAAAAATTTA
>JAPEIP010000006.1:242065174-242089900 GCA_026120095.1 Capsicum chinense
CCATACACGCCCCAATTGATTTTTGGACCACAACACGCCCGGACCTCAGGCCTACCCCCAAAATCGTGGGCTATAGCATGCCAATTTTGCCCAAAAATGCCCCGTTTGTGCCGTTTCATCCGTTTGTCAAAGCAAATGGTCACAAAAATTTAAACGGACCATACTGGGATGATCCCCAACCTCCCAAGAATGCCCGATCAATTTTTGACCCACAACACGCCTGGTCCCCGATCCCACACCCTAAATAGTGGGCTATAGCACACCGATTTCTTCTTAAAATGCTTCGTTCATACCGTTTCACCCATTTGTGAACCCAAATGGCTAGGAAAATTTAAACGGACTGTACTGGAATGATTCCCAGCCTCCCTGGCATGCCTCAAATAATTTTTGACCCACAGCACGCCCATAACCGGGCCTAACCCCGAAATCATGGGCTATAGCACATTAATTTATCCCAAAAGTGCCCCGTTCGCGCTGTTTTGCTCGTTTGTCCACCCAAATAGCAACACAAATTTAAACAGACCATACCAGGATGATCCCTAGTCTCCCTAGAATGCCCCAATAGATTTTCGTCCCATAGCATACCCGGACCCCGGGCCCACCCCCAAGATCGTGGGCTATAGCACACTAATTTTACCCAAAAATGTGTCGTTCGTACCTTTTTGCTCATTTGACCACCCAAATGTCCATGAAAAATTAAACAGATCATACTGCGATGATCCCCAGCCTCCCTGGCACGCCTCAAACTATTTTTGGCACACAGCATACCCAGACCTCGGGCCCACTCCCAAGACTGTGGGCTATGGCATACAGATTTTGCCCGAAAATGCCTCATTCGCGTTGTTTCACCCGTTTGTCCACTTAAATGGCCACAAAAATTTAAACAAACCACTCTAGGATGATTCCCAGCCTCCCTGACATGCCCCAGTTATTTTTTAGCCTACATCACGCTCGGACCTTGGGCCCACCCCCTAAACCGTGGGCTATAGCACACCAATTTTGCCCAAAAATGTCCCATTCGCACTGTTTCGTCTGTTTGTCCAGCCAAATAGCCAAAAAAATTTAAATGGACTATAATGGGATGGTCCTCAGCCTCCCTGGCATACCCCGGTCAATTTTTGGCCCACAGCACACCCGGACCCTATGCCCACCCCCAAAACCGTGGGCTATAGCACACTGATTTCGCTCGAAAATGCCCCATTCGCGCCGTTTCACCCGTTTGTCAAGCCAAATGGCCATGAAAATTTAAATGGACCATACTGGGATGATCCCAAGCCTCCCTGGAATGCTCTGGTCAATTTTCTGCCCACAGCACGCCCAAACCCCGTGCTCAGCCCCGAATCCATGGGCTATAGCACATCAATTTCACCTGAAAATACCCCATTTGTGTGGTTTCGCCCGTTTATCCTCCTAAGTGGACACAAAATTTTAAACAGACCACATTGGGATAATGCCCACACTCCCTGGCATGCCTCAGTCAATTTTCGATCCATATCATGCCCGAACCCTGGGCCCACCCATAAAACCGTGGGCTATACCATACTCTCTAGCATACCTCGATTGATTTTTGACCCATAGCACGCCCAAAACCAGGCCCACCCCCCAAAATCGTGGGCTATAGCACACCAATTTCTCCTGAAAATGCCCCGTTCGTACCGTTTTGCCTATTTGTCCACCCAAATGGCTACAAAAATTTAAACGGACCATACTGGGATGATCCCCAACCGCCCTAGCATGTCTCGGTCAATTTTAGGCCCATAAAACACCCGAACCCCAAGCGCACCCCCAAAACCATAGGCTATAGCTTACCAATTTTGCCTGAAAATGCCCCGTTTTGCCCATTTGTCCACCCAAATGGCCATGAAAATTTCAATAGACGACACTGAGATGATCCTCGGCGTATTTGATATGCCTTAATTGATTTTCTGCCCACAGCACACTAGGACCCCGAGCCCACCCCCAAAACCGTAGGCTATAGCATTCCAATGTTGCCCGAAAATGTATTGTTTCACCTATTTGTCACCCAAATGGCTATTAAAATTTAAACGGACCGCACTGGGACAATCCCCAGCCTTCTTAACATGCCCTAATCAATTTTCGACCCATAACACGCTCGGACCCCGAGCCCATTCCCAAAACAATGGGCTATAGGACAAAGATTTCACCCAAAAATACCCCATTCGCACCTTTTCGCCCGTTTATCCACCCAAATGGACACTAAAATTTAAACGAACCACACTGAGATGATCCCCAGCTTCCCTGGTACTCCCCGATCGATTTTTGTCTCCAGCACACCAGACCCTAGGCTCCCCCCCCCCGAAACCATTGGCAATAGCACACCAATTATGCCCAAAAATGCCCCATTCGTACCGTTTTGCCCGTTTGTCCTCCCAAATAGCCACAAAAATTTAAACGGACAACATTTGGATGATGCCCAGCCTTCGTGACATGGACCGATCTATTTTTGGACCACAGATCACCCGGACATTGGGGCCACCCCCAAAATCATCGGCTATAGCACACCAATTTTGTCTGAAAATGCCCCATTCACATCATTTTGTCCGTTTATCCACCCAAATGGCCACCAAAATTTAAGCGGATCACACAGGGATGATCCCCAACCTCCCTAGCATGCCTCAGTCAATTTTCAGCTCAAATTACACCTGAACCTCAGGCCTACCCCCAAAACTGTGGACTATAGCAAACTAATTTTGCCTGAAAATGCCCTGTTCACACCGTTATGCCCGTTTGTGCACCCGAAAGGCTACAAAAATTTAAATGGACCGCACTAGGATAATACCCAGCCTACCAAGCATACCTCGGTAGAATTTAGCCCACAGCAACCCCGGACCCTCGGGCCTACCCTAAAACTATGGGTTATGGTACACTGATTTAGCCTGAAAAAGCCCTATTCGCACCGTTCTGCCTGTTTGTCCACCCAAATAGCCACGAAAATTTAAATGAACCACACTGGGATGATCCCCAGCCTCCATAGAATTCCTCAATCGATTTTCATCTCAAAGCATGCCCGGACCCCGGTCCCACCCCCAAAACCATGGGCTATAGCGTACTAATTTTGCCTAAAACTCCCCCGTTTGCGCTGTTTCTCCCGTTTGTCCACCCAAATGGCCATAAAAACTTAAACGAATCTCACAAATATGATCCTCAGCCTCCCTGACATGCTTCGGTTGATTTTTGGCCCACAGTATGCCCACACCCTGGGCCCATTCCCGAAATCGTGGGCTATAGCATATCGATTTAACCCGAATAGCCCAGATCGCACAATTTCGCTCGTTTGTGCACCTAAATATCCATAAAAATATAAACGGACCACATTGGATGATTCCCAGCCTCCCTAGCATGACTTGGTCAATTTTTGGAACATAGCCAACCCGTACCCCGAGTCCACCCCTAAAACTGTGGGCTATAGCACACCAATTTCACTCAAAAATGCCTCATTCACGCCGTTCCTCCCGTTTGTCCTCCCAAATAGCCATAAAAATTTAAACAGACCACACTGGTATGATCCCCAGCCTCCCTAACAGACCCCAATCGATTTTCAGCACACAACATTCTCGAACCTCAGGCCCCCGCCCGAAACTGTCGGCTATAGCACACCAATTTTGCCCGAAAATGCTCCGTTCATGCCGTTTTGCCCATTTGTCCTCCCAAATGGCCACGAAAATTTAAACGGACCATACTAAGATGATCCCCAACCTCCCTGGCATGCCCCGATTGATTTTTAGCCCATAAAATACCCAGACCTCAGGCCCACCCCTGAAACTATTGGCTATAGTACAGTGATTTCGCTTAAACATTCCTTGTTCGCACCGTTTCTCCTGTTTTTCCACCCAAATAGCCACAAAAATTTAAACGGATAACATTAGGATGATCCCCATCCTCCCTGACATGGCCTTGTCTATTTTTTGACCACAGCTCGCCCAAACATTGGGCCCAACCCCAAAATCTTGGGCTATGTCACACTGATTTTGCCCGAAAATGCTCCATTTGCGTCATTTTGCCCGTTTGTCCACCCAAATGACCAAAAAAATTTAAGCGGACCACACAGGGATGATCCACAGCCTCCTTGGAATGCCCCAATCAATTTTTTGCTCGAATTATACCTGAAACCTAGGCCCACCCCCAAAACTGTGGACTATACATACTAATTTTGCCTGAAAATGCCTCATTCGCGCCGTTATGCCCGTTTGTGCACCCAAAAGGCCACAAAAATTTAAATGGACCGCACTAGGATGATCCCTAGCGTGGAAGAAATTCCTCAGTTGATTTTGGCCCACAGCACGCCCAGACCCTCGGGCCCACCCCCAAAACTGTGGGTTATGGCACACTGATTTCGACCGAAAAAGCCCCATTCGTGTTGTTTTGCTTGTTTGTCCACCCAAATAGCCACGAAAATTTAAACGAACCACACTGGGATAATCCCTATCCTCCATAGAATGCCTTGATCAATTTTCATCTCACAGCACACCTGGACCCCGATCCCACCCCCAAAAATGTGGGCTATAGCATACCAATTTTGCTCAAAAATCCCCTGTTCATGCTGTTTCTCCTATTTGTCTACCCAAATGGCCATAAAAACTTAAACGAACCTCACAGAGATGATCCTCAGCCTTCCTGGCATGCTTCAGTTGATTTTTAGACCACAGTACGCCCGCACCCTAGGCCCATTCCCAAAACTGTGGGCTATAGCACACCAATTTAACCCGAATACGCCCAGATCGCGCAGTTTTGCCCATTTGTGTACCCAAATGGCCATGAAAATATAAACAAACCATACTTTGATGATCCCCAGCCTCCCTGGCATACCTCGGTCAATTTTTGGCCCAAAGCCCGCCCGTACCCCGAGTCCACCCCTAAAATCGTGGGCTATAGCACACTAGTTTTGCTCAAAAATGCCCCGTTCACGCCGTTTCTCCCATTTGTTCTCCCAAATAGCTATAAAAATTTAAACAGACTATACTGGGATGATCCTCAGACTCCCTGGCAGACCCCAAACAATTTTCAGCCCACAGCATTCCCGAACCTCAGGCCCCCGCACGAAACTGTTGGCGATAGCACACCAATTTTGCCTGAAAATGCCCCGTGCACGCCGTTTTGCCCATTTGTCCACCCAAATGGCCACGAAAATTTAAACGGACCATACTAAGATGATCCCCAGCCTTCATGGCATGCCCCGATTGATTTTCAGCCCATAAAATACCCGTACCTCAGGCCCACCCCCAAAACTGTTGGTTATAGTACAGTGATTTTGCTCAAACATTCCTTGTTCGCATCATTTTGCCCGTTTTTCCACCCAAATGGCTATGAAAATTTAAACAGAATAAACTGGGATGATCCTCAGCCTCTCGGCCATCCCCCGATTGATTTTTGGCCAACAGCGCAATCGAACCCCGGACCTCGAGCCCACCCCCAAAATTGGGATGATCCACAGCCTCTCTGGCATGCCCCGATCAATTTGGGGGCCACAGCATGCTTGAACCCCATGCCCACCCCTAAAATCGTGGGCTATAGCACACCAATTTTGCTCGAAAATACCCTATTCGCGTCATTTCGCCTAGTTATCCACCCAAATAGCCACAAAAATTTAAACAGACCATACTAGGACGAAACCAATCCTCCCTGGCATGCCCGAGTTGATTTTTGGCTAAAAAAATGCTCGGACCCCGAGCCTACCCCTAAAAACATAGGCTGTAGCACACCGATTTCGCTCGAAAATGCTCCGTTCGTGCCGTTTAGCTTGTTTGTCCATCCAAATGGCTACAAAATTTAAATAGACCACACTAGGATTATACCCAGTTGCCCTGATATGCGTTGGTCAATTTTCAGCCTGCAGAACACCCATACCCTAGGCCCACCCCTAAAACTGTGGGCTATAGCACACCGATTGCACCCGAAAATGCCTCATTCGCGCTATTTCGCCTGCTTGTCCACCCAAATAGCTACAAAAATTTAAACGGACCATGTTGTAATGATCCCCAGCCTCTCTGGTATGCCCCAGTTAATTTTTGGCCAATAAAACGCCTGGACCCTGTGCCCACCACCAAAATCATGGGCTATAGCACATCGATTTCTCCCAAATATGCGCTGTTTTGCCTGTTTGTCCACCAAAATGGACACAACAATTTAAACGGACAACACTAGGAAGATCCCCAGCCTACCTAGCATGCCCCATTTGATTTTTGGCCCACAGCATACCCGGACCCCAGGCCCACCCTAAAATCGTGGGCTATAGCACACTGATTTTGCCCGAAAATGCCTCGTTCACACCATTTCTCTCAATTTTCCACCCAAATGGCCACAAAAAATTTAAACGGACCACACTGGGATGATCCTCAGCCTTCCTGACATGCCCTGATTGATTTTTGGCCCACAACACGCTCGGACCTCAAGCCCACCCCCAATACCGTGGGCTATAGCATGCCAATTTTGCCCGAAAATACCTCGTTCATGCTGTTTCATCCATTTGTCCCGCTAAATGGCCACGAAAATTTGAATAGACCATAATGGAATGATCCCTGTCCTCCCAAGCATGTCCCGATTGATTTTTGACCCATTCCACGCTCGGTCCCCAGGCCCTCACCCGAAACTGTGGGCTATAGCTCACTAATTTCTCCTTAAAATGCTTCATTCACGCCATTTCGCCCATTTATGCACCCAAATGGCTACAAAAATTTAAACGAACTGTACTGGAATGATCCTCAGCCTCCCTAGCATACCTCAATTGATTTTCGACCCACAACATACCCAAAACCAGGCCCACCCCTAAAATCGTGGGCTATAGCACACCAATTTCTCCTAAAAATGCCCCGTTCATGCCGTTTTGCCTATTTGTCCACCCAAATGGCTACAAAAATTTAAACAGACCATATCGGGATGATCCCCAGCCTCCCTAGAATGCCCCGATTGATTTTTGGCTCACAGCATGCCCGAACCTCAGGCCCACCCCGAGATCATGGGCTATAGCCCACTGAATTTTCCTGAAAATATGTTGTTTGCACCATTTCCCCTATTTGACCACCCAAATGGTCACAAAAATTTAAACGGACCATACTGGGATGATCCCCAACCTCCCTGGCATGTCCTGAACTATTTTTGGCCCACAACATGTGATACAAGTGCGACTACGAAGATCAACATGAGTACAAGTGCAGGAAATTATCATCCTAGGAAGTTCAATGTTGAGATGTAAGATGGACTAAAGAAACACCCAAAGCCGCCTATTTTCTTATTTGCTACACTAGAGGGGTGGCCTTTGAAGGCTTTTCATTAAAGGGGTACTTTTGTCATTTTAAGTCTAAATTATTATGTAGTATAAATAGAACAAGATAGGAATTTTAAGGCTTAGTTTATTATTGTTGTAAGTTTTGACATTTGAAAAACTAAAGTCCTCTGTCTACTTGAGGCAAACTGAAACTTCTAACTAGGATAG
Organism: Capsicum chinense; assembly: GCA_026120095.1. Classification (NCBI taxonomy): domain Eukaryota; kingdom Viridiplantae; phylum Streptophyta; class Magnoliopsida; order Solanales; family Solanaceae; genus Capsicum; species Capsicum chinense. Next base: position 242,072,625 of record JAPEIP010000006.1, read on the forward strand.
CAATTCAAGGGTGGAATCTCTTGTAATTGTTTGTTTTTGAGAAACCTCGGCGCTTGAGTGGTGGAATCATCTCTTGTGTCATCGTAAGAGTTAGGTGATCGTGTGTGGAGATTTTAGGGGTCTTAGAGTTTTATGTACTCTTTGGTTACTAGGATTTACACCACCTTTGTTGAACTATCTATCCTTTTATTTGTTTTCATCTTGTAGTAGGTTGTATCTTGTCTTGTAAGCCGTGTGGTGTTTTCTTGTTATAACATTGTTGTTTTTCTTCTTTGTTAATTATATTGTGTTGTAACTTAGATTGGTTGGCTGATTTTGGTGTCACCAACACCTTTTTAACTTGCGAAACTCGTATTCTTGTTCTTGGCCGAAACTAGCTCTCAAAGGGTCCTTGGTTTGTGCCTTGTTGAGTGGACTGTTTTGGTGCCATTTCATGAGTTCCTATTCTCTATCGTATCATTTGGTATCATAGATAACGCTGGTTGTGTTCCTACACTACCAATCTTGGGCTCTCTAAGTCGAAGAATCAAAAAAATAAAAGGTGTTGAAAAGATGAAAATTCCAAAAAGAAGCAAATCTGTCCATTCTTGTTGTCTTGGCCGAAATTGTGTCTTGTTGTTGTTTTGGACGAGATTTGTGCCTAGTTTTCTTGTAATTTTTGTGTTTTGTGTGTTCTAGTGTTAGATCTTTGTTTCCTAACACTAGAAGAGGTGTCTAAGGTCGAAAACCTCACAAAAAGAGTTGTGTTCTTGAGTTTGGTGTTCTTGGACGCATGTTCTTGTTGTTGTTGTTGTTGTTGTGTTTGGCCAAGATTTGTGTCTATATTTGAGTGTATTTTGTTGTCTTAGTTTGTTTCTAGATCTTGTTCTCTTTCTCATCAACACTTATTGAGTCTACCACCTAAGTTCTTGAGAAAGATTCTAGTTGTGTTGTGGTGTTAAGTGGATGATTTCTTGTTGTTGTTGTTGTTGGTGTTCATCTTGTGTTCTTGAGTTGTGTTGAAGAAGTTGTTGTTTGATCTTGAAGATAGAAAAGAAGTATAAGACTTTGTGTTTGTCTTGAAAATAATTACAATACAACACCAAAGTAGTAAAAGAAAAAGAGACATTCAAAAAGCATACTTACCAGAGTAACAACACTTTTCAAGAATAGACAAAAGAGGAAAGTGACAAGGCTACTCCAAAAGGATGTTTTGCCAAAAGAGTGCAAGTTGGTGAAAAGTTGGTAGAAGACTTTAGAATCTTGAAAAGAGAGTCTAAAATCTTGTCCACATACACCATAGCCGAAATATCTTCCTCAAAGGTTTAGTATTGAACATCAAAGTCTTGGAACAAATTTTCTTCAACAACAACGTGTGTCTTGTTACTATTTGTGTGGTGTTGTTACTTGCAGTTCAAAGACTTGAACCTTTGTTGGTGTGTTGTGTGTGACATTGTGTAATGTTTTTGGTGCTATGGAACCCGAGACCTCACACTCTCAACCCATGGGGGAACACAATGCTATTAGTATCATTTTGGCTCGCCTTGAAGCTATGTCCCGAGACATGGCTAGGATGACCATGGGTATTGAAAAACTAGACTCGGATGTGGTATCAATGAAGGGTGAAGTGTCAATAATGGGTTGGATATTGGAGAGAGTGGAAAGATAAAGAATCCGACCTCCTACCCTTCAACATATTTCACCAACTAGTACTCCCGAGGTCATGCACCAAATGCTATATCCACCTATTGCGACAAATCAGACCAACCCTTACTCCCAAATCTAAGATCATGATAAACCAAGCCACCCTACACTTCACCAAGTCCAAAAAGAAGGACTTGGAACCCAAATACCACCAGCAAACCCAAGCCCTCCCATCCAAAATCCAATTGACCAAAGACCTCACTATCCAAATCCAATCCCGCCGCTACAAGCTCCACTTAACCCAAATAGACCCGTCCATGTTGAGGGGTATGGTAGAGGAGAAAAACATGCTGGTTATGGACCATATGATGATGTTTACATAAGAAGTGAGGAGATGAGGGGTTGGCAAGGTGATCTAAGGGAAGGTCACGACCGAGAAGGAAGATTGGAACCAATAAGGGAACCAAAACCGTGATGTAGGTCTAAATTCCATCAAGGTGGGGCTTCCAAAATTCAATGGTGGGAGTGATACGGAATAATTTATATCTTGGGAGTCCACTTGTGAGAGAATCTTCCAAGTTAATGACCTTACCAAGGATAAAAAGAGTTGTTATGTGATTGCACATTTTAAGGGTTATGCTACTACGTGGTGGGAGTATGTGAAGCAATTTGGCAATGTTTTGATTGAGGGGCATCCCCCTCTTTGGTTTAGGTTAAATTACCTCATGAGACAAAAGTACTTACCCTAGAGTTACCATCAAGATCTCCTTGCTAAGTTGTATAACTTGAGGCAAGGGGACAAAAGCGTCTGGGCTTACTATGATGAATTCCAACAACTCATTTTGAAACTTGATCATCAAAGGGAGAAAGTAAGCCATTATATCATTCAATTAAAGGTGGGTTTTAATAGATACATTGCCTCATGATTGACACTTCAGAAGTTTGACACCATTGATGCCATCTTCTAAGCCGCCTTGGAAGTTGAGAAGTAATTACAGGAGAAACCGAGTGTCAAGCTCAAAGGGAAATCTCCCTCAAGTTGTCACAAGGACAAAAATGACCCATCCAATGTGGATAAAACCGAGGAAAAGGCTGCACAAGATAAAAACAAGGCTCACCAAAGGTACCCTCCAAGAAATGAAGGTAAACTGCATTCCTCTTCTAGTTCTAAGGGCTTTCAATGTTTTAAATGCTAAGGTTGGGGACACAAGGCTAACGAGTGTCCAAATAGGAGAAATGTGATCCTAAGTAAGGGAAAATTGTAATTTCTTGGGGAGGAGGTGGGACTTAAACCGAAGGAGATTGATGATCAATCTCAAGATGAAGAGAAGGTAGAACCCGAGGAGCTAAAAGAGGGAGATGAGGAAGAAATTTGGCCGTGTGAAGGTGAGATTGTAGTGCCTATGTATATGTTAAGGAAATTCATGCTTAGTGATAGTATGGAAGAAGAAGCCGAGAGTGAGGAGGATGAAGAAGGAGAGAATCCGAGAGTTGGGATTATGGGATTTGCCCACAAGGACTCTATGTTGATTACTAACCGAGATACTAGAACTTTGCCTAGTATCAAATCTTCGTATGTGCAGGTTCTAGAACATATAAATCCAAGGAGTATGCTTGATGATATCATGGGACCCTTGGTTGAATATCCTAACCCTAGGAAGAGCAATGAAGAGATGATGAAAAGAGGAGAGCTTGTCGGTGATGATTGCTTGAATTTGAGGACAAATTCCTCTCAGTATGGAGATGATGATACAAGTGCAACTATGAAGATCAACGTGTGTACAAGTGCAGAAAATTATCATCCTAGGAAGTTCAATGTTGAGACGTTAGATGGACCAAAGAAACACCCAAAGCCGCCCATTTTCTTATTTGCTACACTAGAGGGGTGGCCTTTGAAGGCTTTTCATTAAAGGGGCACTTTTGTCATTTTAAGTCTAAATTGTTATGTAATATAAATAGAACAAGATAGGTATTTTGAGGCTTAGTTTATTATTGTTGTAAGTCTTAACATTTGAAACACTAAAGTCCTCTCTCTACTTGAGGAAAACTGAAACATGTAACTAGGGTAGCAATTCAAGGATGGAATCTCTTATAATTGTTTGTTTTTGAGAATCCTTGGTGCTTGAGTGGTGGAATCCTCTCTTGTGTCATTGTAAGAGTTAGGTGATCGTGTGTGGAGGTGTTAGGGGTCTTAGAGTTTTATGTACTTTTTGGTTACTAGGATTTACACCACCTTTGTCTAACTATCCTTTTGTTTGTTTTCATCTTGTAGTAGTTTGTATCTTGTGTTGTAAGCCGTGTAGTGTTGTCATGTTATAACATTGTTGTTGTTCTTCGTTGTTAATTATATTGTGTTGTAACTTAGATTGGTTGGCTGATTTTGGTGTCACTAACACCTTGTTAACTTGCGAAACTCGTATTCTTGTTCTTGGCCGAAACTAGCTCTCAAAGGGTCCTTGGTTTGTACCTTGTTGAGTGGACTATTTTGGTATCATTTCGTGAGTTCCTAGTCTCACTCATATCAGCATGCCCGGACCCCAGTCCAACCCCCAAAACCATGGGCTATAGCACACCGATATTTCTTAAAAATTTTCCGTTCACGCCGTTTCGCCCGTTTGTCCACCCAAATAGCCACGAAAATTTAAACGGACCACTCTGGGACTATCCCCAGCCTCCCTGACATGCCCCGATTGATTTTTCTCCTACATCATGCTCAGACCTTGGGCCCACCCCCAAAACCGTGGGCTATAGCACACCAATTTTGCCCGAAAATTCCTCATTCACGTCGTTTCACCCGTTTGTCCACCCAAATGGCCGCGAAAATTTAAATATACCATACTGGGATGATCTTTAGCCTCCCTGGCACACACTAGTCAATTTTCATCCCACAACACGCTCAAACCCTAGGCCCACCCCCAAAACCGTGGGCTATAGCACACCGATTTCGCTCGAAAATGCCCCATTCGCGCCGTTTGTCAACCAAAATGGCCACAAAAATTCAAACGAACCATATTTGGATGATCCCAAGCCTTCCTGGAATGCCCTGGTCGATTTTTAGCCCACAGCACTCCCGGACCCCGTGCCCACCCCCGAAACCGTAGGCTATAGCACACTGATTTCACCCGAAAATGCCACATTCGCGCTGTTTCACCCGTTTATCCTCCCAAATGGACACAAATATTTAAACGGACCACACTGGGATGATCCCCAGACTCCATGGCATATCTCGGTCAATTTTTGACCCATAGCATGCCCGAACCCCGGGCCCATCCCCAAAACTGTGGGCTATAGCACAGTGATTTTGCTCAAAAATGCCCCGTTCATGCTATTTCGCTCGTTTGTCCACTCAAATGGCTACAAAAACTTAAACAGACCACACTGGCATGTCCCGATCAATTTTTGGCCCACAACATGCTCGAACCCCGAGCCCACCCCCGAAACCGTGGGCTATAGCACACCGATTTCACCCGAAAATTCTTCATTCGCTCCGTTTTGCCTGTTTGTCCACCTAAATAGCCACAAAAATTTAAACGAACCACACTGGGACAATCTTCACCCTCTCTGGCACACCCCAATTGATTTTTGGCCCACAGCACACCCGGACCCCGAGCCCACCCCTAAAACCATGGGCTATAGCATATCAATTTTAGCCGAAAATGAATCAATTTGCCTGTTTGTCACCTAAATAGATATGAAAATTTAAACGGACCACATTGGGATGATCCCTAGCATCCCTGGCATGCCCTGATTGATTTTCGACACACATCACGCTCGAACCCCGGGCCCACCCCCAAAACCGTTGGCTATCTGACAAGGATTTCACCTGAAAATGCCCTGTTCACACCTTTTCTCCTATTTGTCCACCTAAATGGCCACAAGAATTTAAATGGACCACATAGGGACGATTCTTAGCCTCTTTGGCATGCCTCAATCAATTTTTGACCCACATTACGGCCGAACCCCAGGCCCACCTCCAAAACCGTGGATTATAGCACACCAATTTTGTATGAAAACGTTATGTTTGTGCCGTTATGCCTATTTATGCACCCAAATATACACGAAAATTTAAACAGACCACACTGGGATGATCCCCAGCCTCCCTGGCACGCCTCGGTTGATTTTGGCCCATAGCACACCCAAACCCCCAGGCCTACCCCCAAAACCGTGGGTTGCACATTTGTCAACCCAAATGGCCACGAAAATTTGGCCTACAGTACGCCTGGACCTTGGGGCCACCCTTAAAACTGTGGGCTATAGCACACCGATTTCTCCCAAAAATGCCCCATTCACGCGATTTTGCCCGTTTGTCCACCCAAATGGCCAAGAAAATTTAAATGGACCACACTGGGATGATCCCCAGCCTCCCTGACATGCTCTGGTCGATTTTTGGCCCACAACACGCCCGAACATTAGGCCCACCCCCAAAACTGTGGGCTATAGCACGCCGATTTTGATCGAAAATGCCCCATTCGCACCGTTTCCCCATTTGTCCACCCAAATGGCCACAGAAATTTAAATTAACCACACGAGGACGATCCCCAGCCTCCCAGGCACACCTCGTCAATTTTTGACCCACCGTACTCCCAGGGCCCACACCCAAAACCGGGGGCTATAGCATACCGATTTCTCCTTAAAACACTTTGTTCGCGCCTTTTCGCCCATTTGTGCACCCAAATAGCTAGAAAAATTTAAACGGACTGTACTGGAATGATCCCCAGCCTCCCTGGCATACCTCAATTGATTTTTGACCCATTGTACACCCGGAACTGGGTCCACCCCCAAAATCATGGGCTATAGCACACCAATTTCTCCCGAAAATACCCCGTTTGCGCCGTTTCGCCCGTTTGTCATCCCAAATGGCCTTAAATTTAAAAAAACCACACCGGGATGATCCCCAGCCACCCTAGAATGCCATAATCGATTTTTGTCCCTTATCACACCCAGAACCCAGGCCCTCTCCCGAGATCGAGGGCTATAGCACACCGATTTCACCCAAAAATATACCGTTCACACCATTTCGCCCATTTGACAACCCAAATAGCCACGAAAATTTAAACAGACCTTACTAGGATGATCCCCAGCCTCCTTGGCATATCTCAAACTATTTTTGTCCCACAGCATGCCCGAACCTCGATCCCACCCCCAAAATCATGGGCTATAGCACAAGGATTTCGCTCGAAAATGCCCTATTCACACTGTTTCACCCGTTTGTCCATCCAAATGGCCACGAAAATTTAAAATGAAAACACTAGGACAATTCTTATCCTCCATGGCATGCCTCAGTTGATTTTTGGCCCACAGCACGCCCGAACCCTGGACCTCGAGCCCACCCCCAAAATCATGCGCTATAGCACACTAATTTCGCTCGAAAATGCCTCGTTCACATTGTTTTGCCCATTTGTCACCCCAAATGGCTACGAAAATTTCAACGGTCCATACTGAGATAATCCCCATCCTCCTTTGCATACCCAAATCGATTTTTGGCCCAGTGCACGCTCGGACCCCGAGTCCAGCACACCAATATTGCCTGAAAATGCCCCGTTCGTACCATTTCGCCCGTTTGTCCACATAAATGCCCACAAAATTTTGAATGGACCATACTGGGATGATCCCCAGCCTCCCTGGAATGCCACGATTACTTTGGTCAATAGCATGCCTAGACCGCGGGCGCACCCCCAAAACCGTGGGCTATAGCACACTAATTTTTCTCAAAAATGCCCCATTCACGTAGTTTTGCCCATTTGTCCACCCAAATGGCCACAAAAATTTAAACGGACCATACTAGGATGATCTTCAGCCTCCCTGACATGCCCCGGTTGATTTTTGGCCCACAGCGCACTCGGACCCCGTGCCCACCCCAAAAATTGTGGCCTATAGCACACTAATTTTGTACTAAAATGCCCTGTTCGCGGTGTTTAACCCGTTTGTCCACCCAAATGGCTATGAAAATTTAAATGTACCATTATGGGATGATTCCCAGCCTTCTTGGCATGCTCCGATTGATTTTTGACCTATAGCATGCCCGAACCCCGGGACCACCCCCAAAACCGTGGCCTATAGTACATCGATTTCGCTCGAAAATACACCGTTCGCGCTGTTTCGCCTATTTATCCACCGAAATGGCTACAAAAATTTAAACAGACCACACTGGGATGATCTCCAGCCGCCCTGTCAAGCCCCAGTCAATTTTTGGCCTACGGCACGCCCGGATCCTTGGTCCACCCCCAAAATCGTAGGCTATAGCACACCAATTTCGCCCGAAAATATCTCATTCGTGCCATTTTGCCTATTTTTCCACCCAAATAGCCACAAAAATTTAAACGAACCACACTGGAATGATCCCTAGCCTCCCTGGAATGCCCTAGTTGATTTTTGGTAACAGCATTCCCCGACCCCGAGCCCACCCCCGAAATCGTGGGCTATAGCACACCGATTTCTCCCAAATATGCATTGTTTCGCCTGTTTGCCATCCAACTAGCTAGGAAAATTTAAACAAACCATACTAGGATGATCCCCAGCCTTCCTGGCATGCCCCAGTTGATTTTCATCCGATAGCATGACCGGACCCCGAGCCCAACCCAAAATAGTGGGCTATAGCACACCGATTTTGCTCGAAAATCCCTTGTTTGCACCGTTTCACCTGTTTATCAACCTAAATGGCCACAAAAAGTTAAACAGACTATACTGGGATGATCTCCAGCCTCCTTGGCATGCCACGGTCGATTTTTACCCTACAGCACGCCTGGACCCCAGGCCCACCCCCAAAACCGTGGGCTACAGCACACCAATTTTGCCCAAAAATACCCCATTCATGTCATTTTGCCCATTTATCTACCCAATAGCGACAAAAAATTAAACGAACCACACTGGGATGATACGCAGTCTCCCTGACACGCCCCGGTTGATTTTTGGCCCACAACACGCCCGGGCCTCAGGCCCACCCCCAAAACGGTGGGCTATAGCACGCCGATTTTACCCAAAAATGTCTCGTTCACACCATTTTTCCCATTTGTCCACCCAAATAGCCACAAAAATTTAAACGAACCACACTAAAATGATCCCCAGCCTCCCAGGCATGCCCTGGTCAATTTTTGACCCACAGTACGCCCGATCCCCGAGCCCACACCAGAAATCGTAAGCTATATCACATCGATTTCTCCTTAATACACTTCGTTCGCTCCATTTCTCCTATTTCTATACCGAAATGGCTACATAAATTTAAACGGACTGCAATGGAATGATCCCGAACCTACTTGGCATGCCTCAATTGATTTTTGACCCACAACATTCCTGGAACCAGGACCACCCCCAAAATCGTGGGCTATAGCACACCAATTTCTCTTAAAAATGTCCCGTTCGCGCCGTTTGACCTGTTTGTCCATCCAACTGGACACGAAAATTTAAACGGACCACACTGGGATGATCCCCAGCCTTCATAGAATGGCCCAATTGATTTTTTTCCGATAGCACGCTCGGACCCTGGATCCACCCCCGAGAAAGTGGTCTATAGCACACCGATTTTGCTTAAAAATGCGTCGTTCACACTGCTTCGCCTGTTTGACTACCCAAATGGCCATAAAAATTTAAACAAACCATACTGGTATGATCCCCAGCCTCCCTGGAATGCCCCAAACTATTTTTGGCCTACAGCACGCCTAGATGTCGGGCCTAAATCCAAACCGTGGGCTATAGTACATCGATTTTGCCCGAAAATGCCCCGTTCACGCCGTTTCTCTCGTTTGTCCACCCAAATGGCCACGAAAATTTAAACGGACCACTCTGGGATAATCCCCAAACAACCTGACATGCCCCAGTTGATTTTTGGCCTAAATCACGCCCGGACCTCAGGCCCTCCCCCAAAATTGTGGGCTATAGCACATTGATTTTGCCCGAAAATGCCCCATTTACACTGTTTCGCCCATTTTTCTGCCCAAATGGCCACAAAAATTTAAACGGACCACACTGGGATGATCCCCAGCCTCCCTAGCACACTTGGGTTGATTTTTTGCCCAAAGCACACCCGTACCCTAGGCCCACCCCCAAAACCGTGGACTATAGCACATCGACTTTGCTAAAAAATGTCCCATTCGCGCCGTTTCATCTGTTTGTCAACCCAAATTGCTACGTTAATTTAAACAAACCATAATGGGATGATCCCAGGCCTCTCTATCATGCCTTGGTCAATTTTTGGCCCACAAAACCACCGGACCCCATGCCCACCCCCCGAAACCATGGGCTATAGCAACCGATTTCACCTGAAAATACCCCGTTCGGGCAGTTTTGCCCGTTAATCCTCCAAAATGACCAAAAAAATTTAAACGGACCATACTGGGACGATCCCCAGACTCCCTGGCATACCTCGGTCAATATTTGATCCATAGCATGGTCGGACCGCGGGTCCACCCCCAAAACCGTGGGCTATAGCATAGTGATTTCGCCAAAAATGCCCTGTTTGCACTGTTGCGCCCATTTGTCCACCCAAATGGCTACCAAAGTTTAAGCAAACCACACTAAAATGATCCCCAACCGCCCTGGCATACCCCAGTCAATTTTTGACCCAAAACACACTTGGACCCCGAGCCCAACCCCAAAACCATGGGCTATAGCATACCAATTTTGCCCAAAAATGCATCGTTTCGCCTATTTATCACCCAAATGGTTACAAAATTTACACAGACCAAACTGGGATGATCCCCAGCCTCCTTGGAACGCACCGATTGATTTTTTACCCACAGTATGCCCGGAACCCCGGGCCTACCCCCAAAATCGTTGGCTATAGGACAAAGATTTCACTCGAAAGTGCACTGTTTGCACCTTTTCGCCCGTTTGTCCACCCAAATGGCCACTAAAATTTAAACGAACCATACTGAGATGATCCCCAGCTTCCCTGTCACACCCTGATCAATTTTTGGCCTACAGCAATCTGGACCCCAGGTTCACCCTCGAAACCATGGGCTATATCACACCGATTTTGCTTGAAAATGCCTCGTTCGCACTGTTTTGCTCGTTTGTCCACCTAAATGGCCACAAAAATTTAAACAGACCACACTGGGATAATCCACAGACTCCCTGACATGGCTTGTTCAATTTTTGGTCCATAGCACGCCCGAACCTCGGGCCCATCCCCAAAATCATGGGCTATAGCACACTAATTTTGCTCAAAAATTCCCCGTTCGTGCCGTTTCACCAGTTTGTCCACCCAAATGGCCAAAAAAATTTAAACGCATAACACTGGGATGATCCCCAACCTCCCTAACACACCCCGGTTGATTTTTGGCCCACAGATCGCCCGAGCCTTGGGCTCACCCCCAAAATCGTGGGCTATAGCACACCAATTTTTCCCAAAAATGTCCTGTTTGCATCGTTTCGCCCGTTTATCCATCTAAATGGCCACAAATATTTAAAAGGACCATACAGGGACGATCCCTAGCCTCTCTAGCATGCCCTAGTCAATTTTCGACCTACATTACGCCCGGACCCCATGCTATAGCACACCGATTTCGCCTGAAAATGCCTCGTTCGGACCGTTATGCCAGTTTGTGCACCTAAATAGCCACAAAAATTTAAACAGACCGCATTGGGATAATCCTCAGTCTCCCTGTCTCTCTCGGTAGATTTTGTCCCACAACATGCCCGGACCCCTGGGCCCACCCCCAAAATCTTAGGTTATGGCACATCGATTCCGCTCGAAAAAGCCCCGTTCGCACCGTTTCGCCCGTTTGTCCACCCAAATGGCGATAAAATTTAAAGGAACAACACTGGGATGATCCCCAGCCTCCTTGAAATTCCACGGTCGATTTTCGACCCACAACACACCCAGACCTCAGGACCACCCCCGAGACCGTGGGCTATAGAACACTGATTTTGCCCAAAAATACACCGTTCTCACTGTTTCGCCCGTTTGACCACCCAAATGGCCACAAAAATTTAAACGGACCATACTGGGAAGATCCCGAGCCTCCCTGGCACGCCCCAGATGATTTTTGGCCCACAGCATACCTGGACCCCAGGCTCACCCCTAAAACCGTGGGCTATATAGCACACCGATTTTGCCTAAAAAACACCCGTTCGCGCTGTTTTGCCCATTTTTCCACCCAAATGGTCACAAAAATTTAAACGGACCACACTACGAAGATCCTCGACCTCCCTGACATGCCCCTCTTGATTTTTGACCTATATTATAATCGAAACTCGGGCCCACCCCCAAAACCGTGGGTTATAGCACACAGATTTTGCTCGAAAATACCCCATTCGCGTTGTTTCGCCTGTTTGTCCACCCAAATGGCCACGAAATTTTAAATAGACCACACTGGGATGATCCCCAGCCTCCCTAGCATGCCCTGGTAGATTTTTGGCCCACAGTACGCCCTGACCCTTGGCCCATCCTTGAAACCATGGGCTTTAGTACACCAATTTCACCTGAAAATTCTCCATTCGCGCCGTTATGCCTGTTTGTCTACCCAAATTGCCAAGAAAATTTAAATGGACCACACTAAAATAATTCCCAGCCTCCCTGGCACGCCATGATTGATTTTTATCCCACAGCATGCCCAGACCCAGTGCCCACCACCAAAACCGTGGGCTATAGCATATCGATTTCACCTGAATATGCCCCGTTTGTGCCGTTTCGCCCGTTTATCCTCCCAAATGGCAACAAAAATTTCAAAGGACCATACTGGGATGATCCCTAGCCTCCCTGGCACGCCCTGGTCAATTTTCAACCTATATCACGCTTGAACACTGGGCCCAACCCCAAATTTGTGGGCTATAGCAAAATGATTTCGCTAAAAAATGCCCCTTCAATGTTTCTCCCATTTGTCTACCCAAATGGCTATGAAAATTTAAACGGACCACATGGGATAATCCCAAGCCGCCCTAGCATGCCATGATCAATTTTCAGCCCACAGCATGCCTGGACCCCGGGCCCACCCCCGAAACCGTGGGTTATAGCACACCGATTTTGCTAAAAAATGCCTCATTCGCTCCGTTTCGCCCGTTTGTCCACCCAAATAGCCATGATAATTTAAATGGACCACACTGGGATAAGCCCAGTCTCTTTAGCATGCCCTGATCGATTTTCGGCCCATAGAACGCTCGGACCTCGAGCCCACCCCTGAAATCGTGGGCTATAGTAAACTAATTTTACCCAAAAATACGTCGTTTTGCCTATTTGTCCACCTAAATTGCTATGAAAATTTAAACGGATCACTCAAGGATGATCCCCAGCCTCCAACAGCATGCTCGGACCCCGCCCCCCCAAAGCCGTAGCTTATAGCACACCAATTCCTCCCGTAAACGCATCGTTCATGCCGTTTGGCTTATTTGTCCACCCAAATAGCCATAAAAATTTAAACAGACCTCACCGGGATGATCTCCACTCTCCCTAGCTCTTCCCTATCGATTTTTGGCCCATAGCATGCTCAGACCCCGAGCCCACCCCCAAAACCATAGGTTATAGCAGACAGCTATCGCCCGAAAATGCCCTGTTAGCACCGTTTCGCCCAGTTGTCCACCAAAATGGCCATAAAAATTTAAATGCACCACACTAGGATGATCGTCTCTCTCCCTGGCACACCTTCATCAATTTTTTGCCCACAGCACGCCTAGACCCTGGGCCTACCCCCAAAACCGTGGGCTATAGCACAGGAATTTCTCCCGAAAATGCCTCATTCCCACCATTTCACCAGTTTATCCACCCAAATGACCACAAAAATTTAAATGGACAATATTGGGATAATCCCCAGCCTCCCTAGCACGCTTCGGTTGATTTTTGGCCCACAAAATGCCCGGACCCCGGGCCCACCCCCAAAAACCGTGGGCTATAGCACACCAATGTCACCCAAAAATGCCCCGTTCACGCTAGTTCTATCATTTGTCCATCCAAATGGCCACAAAAATTTAAATGGATCACACTAGGATGATCTCCAGCCTCCCTGGGATGCCCCAGCCAATCTTTGACCCACAGCACACCTGGACCCGGGCCCACCCTCGAAACCGTGGGCTATAGCACACCGATTTTTCTTGAAAATGACCTTTTCATGTCGTTTCACCCGTTTGTCCAGCCAAATGGCCATGAAAATTTAAATGAACCACACTGGGACATTCCCCATCCTCCCTAACATGTCCTGGTTGATTTTCTGCTCGCAACAGGATTGGTCCCCAGGCCCACCCCAAAAATCGTAGGCTATAGCACGCCGATTTCACCTAAAAATGACTCGTTCGGCCATTTCACCAATATGTCCACCCAAATGGCTACAAAAATTTAAACGGACCATACTGGGATGAGTCCCAGCTTTCCTAGCATGCCCCGATCGATTTTCGGCCCACAAGACGCCCGGACCCCAGGCACACCCCCATAATCGTGGGCCATAGGACACTAATTTCGCTCGAAATTGCCCCGTTCATGCTGTCTCACCCGTTTGTCCACCCAAATGGCCACGTTAATTTAAACGGACCAAACTGGGATGATCCCCAGCCTCCCTAGAATACCTTAATTGATTTTTGGCCCACAACACGCTCGGACCCCGGGCCCATCCCCGATACCATAGGCTATAGCAAATCAATTTCGCTAGAAAATGCCTCGTTCATGCTGTTTCGCCCGTTTGTCCACCCAAATAGCCACAAAAACTTTAACAGACCATACTGGGATGATCTCCAACCTCCCTGATATTCCTTGTTCAATCTTTGGCCCACAATATGCCCAAACCCCGAACACACCGATTACGCCTGAAAATGCCCCATTTACATCGTTTCACCCGTTTCTCCATCCAAATAGCCACAAAAATTTAAACGGACAAAAATAGGATGATCCCCAGCCTCCCTGGCATGCCCCGATCAATTTTTAGCCCACATCATGCCCGATCCCCAGGCCCACCCCTGAAACCGTGGGCTATAGCACACTGATTTTGCTCCAAAATGCTCCGTTCGATATGATTTGCCCGTTTGTCCACCCAAATGGCCATGAAAATTTAAACAGACTACACTAGGATGATCCCTAACCTCCCTGGCATGCCCTGGTCAATTTTTGGCCCACAAAACGCTCGGACCCTAGGCCTACCCTCAAAACCGTGGGCTATAGCACATTGATTTCGCCCAAAAATACCCCATTCGAGTTCGCTCGATTTGTCCACCCAAAGTTCTACAAAAATTTAAACGAAACACATCGGGTAGATCCATAGCCTTCCTATCATGCCCCAATCAATTTTTGGCCTACAGCACACCCGGACCCCAGGCCCACCCCCAAAACCGTAGGCTATAGTACACTGATTTCGCTAAAAAATCCCTCGTTCACGCCGTTTCACCCGTTTATCCACCCAAATGGCCACAAAAATTTAAGCAGACTGTACTGGGATGATCCCTAGCCTCCCTGCCATGTTTCGATTGATTTTTGGCCCACAGAACGCCCGAAACTCGAGCCCACCCCCTAAACTGTGGGCTATAGCACACTTTGCCCAAAATCACCTCGTTCACGCTGTTTCGCCCGTATGTCCACCCAAACAGCCACAAAAATTTAAATAGACCAAACTGGGATGATCCCCAGCCTCCATGGCATGCCTCGGTCGATTTTCGGCCCACAGAACGCCCGGACCCCGAGCCAACCCCAAAACCATGGGCTATAGCACACCAAATTTGCCCGAAAATGCCTCATTCTCTTTGTTTTGATCGTTTGTCCCCCCATATGGCCTCAAAAATTTAAATGGACTATACTGGGATGATCCCCAGCCTCCCTGCAATAGCCCGGTCAATTTTTGGCCCACAGAACGCCCATAACCCAGTCCCATCCTTGAAATCGTGGGCTATAACACACCGATTTTGCCTTAAAATGCCCCGTTCGCATCATTTCGCCTGTTTGTACAGCCAAATGGTCACAAAAATTTAAATGGACCATACTAGAATGATCCCCAGCCTCCCTAGCATGCCCCTATTAATTTTTGGCCTACAGCACCCCTGGTTTCAGGCCTTTTCCCCCGAAACCATGGGCTATAGCACACCAATTTTGCACAAAAATGCCCTGTTCGCACCGTTTCGTTCGTTTGTCCACCTAAATTGCCACAAAAATTTAAATGAACCACACTGGGATGATCCCCAGCTTCCTTGGCATGCCTCGATCAATTTTTGGCCCACAACACACCTCGACCCTAGGGCAGTCCCCGAAATCTTGGGCTATAGCACATCGATTTCACTTGAAAATTCCCCATTCGTGTAGTTTCGCCCGATTTGTCCACCCAAATTTCCACAAAATTTTAAACGGACCACACTAGGATGATTCATAGCCTCCCTGGCACGCCTCCGTCAATTTTTGGCCCACAGCACGCTCGGACCCCAGGCCTTACCCCGAAATCATGGGCTATAGCCCACCTATTTTGCCAAAAAATCCCCCGTTTGTGTCGTTTTGCCCGTTTGTCCACCCAAATGGTCACAAAAAGTTAAATGGACCACACTAGGATGATCCCCAGCCTCCCAAGCACGCGCTGGTTGATTTTTGGCCCATAGCACACCTGGACCCCCAGCCCACCCCCAAAACCGTGGGCTATAGCACACCAATTTTGCCCAAAAATGCCCTATTTGTGTCGTTTCACCTATTTGTGAACCCAAATGGCCACAAAAATTTAAATGGACCACACTGGGACGATCCCCACCTCCCTGGTATGCCCCGATATATTTTTGGCCCATAACTCGCCCGAACCCCGGGCCCACCCCTAATACCGTGGGCTATAGTGCACCGATTTTTCCCAAAAATACCCCATTCACGCCGTTTCGCCTGTTTGTCTACCCTAATGGCCACAAAAATATAAACGGACCACACTATGATGATCTCCAGTCTCCCTGGCACGCCTCGGTCGATTTTTGACCCACAGGACGTGTCACGACCAAACTTTTTAGGTCATGATGGAACCTACCATAACCCACCATTAGGTAAGCCAACCCATAGTCCAGAACGGTTAGTAACGGACTACTTAATAACATAAAGAAAAGAATTTGGAATATGTGAGATAAAGATCAATACATAGACGAATCCCAAAACCTGGTGGTATCAGTACAAGAGCTTCTAAACATAATAAGAGCACAAAGGTGATATATCAAAGAGAAATACACTGATTCAACTTACCTCTAAATACAACTTAGAGGCTAGTCTAATACATAGGAGAGAGATAAGTAATACTCCAAATGTTAGAAGCTCACTTTAAGTCTCCAAATTAGGGCTACTCCACACGATGCACACATCAACGGCGATAACTCATGCTATGATCTGCAGGCTGAAGAGGTGTAGTATTAGTACCAAATGAATGGTACTCAGTAGGCAACTACCAACTGAGCTCCAAAGATAAAGTAGATATATACAACATATAAACAGAATGAAAACTACAACCAAGAGTCTATAAATCATGTAATAAGTCAATAAGAATAACAAGGTACAATTATCCTATTCATGTCCAAGAGTCTAACATAAGAAAACTAAGGAAAAATCAAGGTGAACTATCCTATTCAGGATACATTCAATATATGTCAATCCTATACCGTATATCCCATGTCAATAAACAAGTAAAGAGCGAAAAAAACATATATTGTAATATACAAGGAGAAGGAACAACTATACAATATGAACAAGGAATGAAGGGATATCCGATAGTACCATGGCTTCATATAGCTAG
>JAPEIP010000006.1:242090000-242114005 GCA_026120095.1 Capsicum chinense
AGTTCATCCCAAACATAACCTAAATCGTCATGTTCTCATTTTTAGACCTTATTATAATACTATTAGGATTTAATGCCAACATACTCAGAATTTCTAATCCATATAGCTAGACATACAATAATTGTGCACAGTAATGTAATCATAAGATAGCAAAGGCCAAAGACTTACCTCAATCCCAATACCTGATCCATGACCAATCTATAATAAGCTAGCCATAATAATGATCATAACCATGATAATAACAATATCAATAACATCATAAATAACTGGCTACTCCAGATAACCAAATACCTAGCCGAGCCTATGCGTACCCCCACCGCCTCAGACTCAGAAGGTTTAATGAACAAACAATAACACAAGACATATTCTTCACCCATATCTATGCAACCATCCCATACCGGCTAATAGACATAGGTACATACTGGTGATAGGCGATGTGCATGCAGGAATGAATACAAAATATACCATCAATATCACAATGCATCATAACTGTCCTCATCAGGACCATCATCATCGTCATCAACCTCCGACCTCACTGGGTATCAATATCATCTCAATAGTATCCTCTGGACTCAAACTAGGTATCAATATTCTCACAATATCCTCCGTCCTTACCGGATATCAATATCATCTCAATAGTATCCTCCAAACTCAAACTGGGTATCAATATCATCATAGTATCCTTTGGCCTTGTCGGGTACCAATGTATAATCATAACTCTCGACATATAAATATAGGCATATAATAGGTGCACAGATGCAAGCCGATATACTCATAACTGTAAAGATATCTATCTTATCAATACATCCCAATTACTCGTTATTAGCTAACCAACATTTATTATTATTAAACCGCTAGTTCGCTAGTCATCACATAACCTCTACTTATTAGCCTAAACATTATCCTTCACATAATCCTTATTCAGGAGATAACAACTAACCAATATTCATTTAATAGTCAACGTCTAACTTCTAGTCTAGGTTCATCATTAGACCAAAACTGTTATTTATCCACCATTCATTATTCTCAAATATTCATCCTATTTTTGTTAATCATTACTAGACAACACATTACTACTTGTTGCCTAACCATCTTTTATTAAATGATATTATTCATTAACTGACCATCATTAGCTACCATGTTCCAACTAAGCAAGATTCATTAACTAATACATTAGTTTCCTAGCCATCAAGTCCAATAGTTAGCTATTAGATGACTAGTTACCCCATAGCTTAACCGTCTAACAAGAAGAAAAACCATAAGATCATATTTCGGCTATAATCACATCATTTATAATGGTAAAGGAAAAAGGTATCATTTCCACCCCAAACTATACCCGAAAAGTCCAAGCCACACCTAAACTATACTAGTGACCTATTACACACGTAAACTATACAAAAGTAAAACTGTTTACACCTTGTCAGGCTACCACCACTTGCTTGTGTTGTAGTGTTTTACATACGCTGCCACGTCAGCACCACGCCAGTAAAAAGTATCACTTTTTTTTTATAGTTAAGGTGTGTAATAGGTCACTTATATAATTTAGGTGTGGATTCGACTTTTCGACTATAGTTTGGGGTGGAAACGATGTCTTTTCCCTTAATATTTTTAGTCATTTACTTTTATTATTTAATAGGCTGGGCGTGCCTAAAATAAGTGTAACACACCCGCCTTAGAATGGGGGTCACGGGGAGGTAATAATATCACTTTTATATAGTTAAGGTGTGTAATAGGTCACTTATATAATTTAGGTGTGGCTTAGACTTTTCTTGTATAGTATGGGGTGGAAATGATGCATTTTCCCTAATTGTAAATAATCATGAACATACCAAACCTATGCATGCCATCACCAGTATTCAATCAATAGAATAATAAGTATCATACCGCATCTTCCTCCATCCCATACCGGAGAGATGTGTATACAAACATATAAATATTCATAAATCATAATCACATCATTCACAATGATAAACACTTCTTGGATATTTAATCAGTACCATAACATGGCCCTTGGCTCATTAATTTATCCGGAATAATCACAACATCATAATCATGGCCTTAGGCCCATATACATATTCGGGACTCATATCAATAATCATATTTATAAACCGTAGCATATCTATAATCATCTCACATATAAGAGACATCTCACATCTAGGAAGCATAATATCAACAAGCATATCGCCTCTATTAGACATCTCATATCTATAGGTTATGCATCATGACCAAGAGGAAAATCATCTCTATAGGCTCAATAATCATAACTAAAAGGAAAATCATCTCTATGGGCCAAATATCATAACTAAAGGAAAATCCATCTCTATAGGCAAAATATCATAATTAAGAGAAAAATACATCTCTATGGGCATCTCTATAGGCAAACTATCATAATTAAGAGGAAAATGCATCTCTAGGGGCCAACTATCATAATAAAGAGGAAAATGCATCTCTATGGGCAAAATATCATAATTAAGAGGAAAATGCATCTCTATGGGCAAAATATCATAATTAAGAGGAAAATACATCTCTATGGGCCAAATATCATAATAAAGAGGAAAATGCATCTCTATGGGCGAAATATCATAATTAAGAGGAAAATGCATCTCTATGGGCCAAATATCATAATAAAGAGGAAAATGCATCTCTAGGAGCCAAATATCATAATAAAGAGGAAAATGCATCTCTATGGGCAAAATATCATAATTAAGAGGAAAATGCATCTCTATGGGCCAAATATCATAATAAAGAGAAAATTGCATCTATATGGGCAAAATATCATAATTAAGAGAAAAATGCATCTCTATAGGCCAAAGATCATAATAAAGAGGAAAATGCATCTCTATGGGCAAAACATCATAATAAAGAGGAAAATGCAGTTCTATGGGCCACTAATCATAATCCGATGAAAATCATCACAATTTATCAATTCACCAAGTAATTATCATAAATAAGGCTCATTAGTCTCAACTAGGTCTACTATCCGCAGCTAAGCCCACAAGGGCTAACACAAATCTTGGCCTAAGAGGGCCGGATGATCCCACTTCTAATCCATAATTTTCATAATTAGGCATACTATGCTCCAAACTAGGATAAGGTATTTAGTTCATCCTCTAGATGTCAAGCAAGCCATATTAACGCCTAAGATAGTAACTTCGACTAGAAACAAGGGTGCTCAAGTCAACTCTACCAAACTTATGGCTCCAAAACTATCACACTATCCCAATAAGACTAAATATACAAATCATGCTTCAAATTCTAAAACCCTATTCCGAGCATAGCATTATATCATATCCATGCTACAAATTTACTCAAACTAGGGAGAAGGCAATAGGATTTCACAAGGGTATTAAGTAATTCAACCTACGGGTCAAAACCCCCATCTAATCCCCAAACTTATATGTATAATAAATACTAAGTCATTCTATTCAATATCAATCTTAATATTCACATTCACGCGCAATATATATCATACATCATCCATGAAGAAGAGTAGACATAAGCCTACCTCAAGGCTAAACCGCAAAATCATACTTCAAGCACCACATGCTCGTCTTCACTTCATAATCACCAAAATGTCATCACACTATCAAAAATATAATCTACTCATCAATACGAGTCTAACGATACCCATATTGTACTATTGTGCTTTGGGTCCAAAAATGACACCAAAAACCCCAAGTGGGTCCCACATACGAAAATCGTGTTTCCAAGGTCAACCCAATGCTCATCTATCACCAAGGAAGCATAAACCTCAATTGATGGGTGCAAACAAATGAAATTTGCGGCTAAATCAATCCCTAAGCTAAATTGGGGTTTTGGGTCAAGAACAATGAAATTCACCAATAAAGTGTTGAAATCTTACCTTAATTCGGATGATAATCATGATAGAAGATATTTACCAAGCTCCCTAGACACCTACAAGACTCAATTTCAAGTTATTATACCCATTTAGGGTTTTAGGTTCTCAAATGTGAAAGAAAAATCCCCAAAATCGCGACTTTGGGTCTATTTATAGACCCCTTCGGCGAACAGATGCGGTACCCTGTGACAGCAAAGTCAAAAACTTGTTTTTGATACTCAGAACTCATTCGGAACCCAAAATATATGATACAATAGTGAAATTTGAGTGTAAACTACAATTCAAATCCATTGGAATCATCAAAACTTACATACAAGGTCTTTGAGGAAAAAAGTGGGGCCCACATATATAGTTTTGATTTTATGACTTTTCGACTAATAGGTTGAAATTGTGCATTGGGGCCCGAACCAAAGGGAGACCTTAACTAAAATTAATATTTCGGATATGCTGGCGCAGTCAAAATTTTCATCCGAGATCGTTTTGCTGAAATTTTTGATTGGTGGCCATTTAGAACCAACGAAGACTTCTAAACAAGGAATTGACTCTAAAACCCAAATGAACTGCCCGGTAACCGAACCCTCAGTCCCAGCAAGTCATAAATGACTTAGGGCAGTTATGGAGAAGCTCAAACGGTGAAGATAAGCATAAATATGGAAAATGACCTGAAGGGTCATTACAGCACGCCCGGACCTCAGGCCCACCCCTGAAATCGTGGGCTATAGAACACCAATTTTGCTTCAAAATGCCTCGTTCTTGCTGTTTTGCCCATTTGTCCACCCAAATGGCCACAAAAATTTAAATGGATCACACTGGAATGATTCTAAGCCTCCCTGGCATGCCCCGGTCGATTTTCATCCCACAGCACGCCCGGACCCCTGTCTCACCCCCAAAACCGTGGGCTATAGCACACCAATTTCACCCGAAAATGCCCCGTTCATATCATTTTGCCCGTTTGTCCACCCAAATGGCCACGAAAATTTAAATGGACCACACTGGGATGATCCCCTACCTCCCTAGCATGCCCCAATTGATTTTCAACTCATAGTACGGTCGGACCCCTATCCTCGAAACAGTGGGCTATAGTACACCAATTTTGCCTGAAAACACCCCTTTCGTGCTATTTCGCCCATTTGTCCTCCCAATTGGCCACTAAAATTTAAACAGACCATTCTGGGATGATCCCTAACCTCCCTGGCATACCTCAGTCGATTTTCAGCCCACAACACGCTCGGACCCCGAGCCCACCACCAAAACCATGGGCTATAGCACACCGATTTTGTCCAAAAATGCCCCATTCGCTGCGTTTTACCCTTTTTTTCACCCACATGGCCACAAAAATTTAAAAGGACCACACTGGGATGATCTTCAGCCTCTCTGGAATGCTCCGATCAATTTTCTTCCATGATCACACTCTGACCTCGGGGCCACCCCTAAAACCGTGGCCTATAGCACACTGATTTAACCCAAAATGCCTTATTCGCGCTGTTTCGGCCGTTTGTCCACACAAATTGCCACAAAAATTTAAAAGGACTTCACTGGGATGATCCTCATCCTCCGTGGCATGCCTCGATTAATTCTTGGCCCACAACACGCCCAGACCCTGGGCCTATCCCCAAAAATGTGGGCTATAGAACACCGATTTTACTCGAAAATGCCCCATTCGTCCAATTTTGCCCGTTTGTCCACCCAAATGGCCACAAAAATTTTAAAGGACCACGCTGGGATAATCCCCAGCTTCTTTAGCACGTCCCGATTGATTTTTGGCCCACACCACGCCAAGACCCCCAGCTATAGCACACCGATTTCACTCGAAAACACCCCATTCGTGCCGTTTCACCCGTTTGCTCACCCAAAAGGCCACAAAAATTTAAAAGGACCATACTGGGATAATACCCTGCCTCCCTGGAATGCCTCGATCATTTTTTTGCCTACAGCACACCCGAAACTTGGGCCCAACCCCAAAACCATAGGCTATAGCACACCGGTTTTACCCGAAAATGCATTGTCGTGCCGTTTCTCCCGTTTGTCCACCCAAATGACCACAAAAATTTAAACTAACCATACAGGGACATTCCCTAGCCTCCCTAGCACGGCCTGGTTGATTTTTCTCCTACAACACGCTTGGACCCCGGGCCCACCCCTAAAATTTTAGGCTATAGCATACCCATTTCACCTTAAAATGTCTCGTTCGCGCCATTTTGCCCATTTTGTCCACCCAAATAGCCAAAAATATTTAAACGAACAATACTAGGATGATCCCAAGCCTCTCTAGCATGCCTCGGTTGATTTTTGGCCCATAGCATGCCCGAACCCTGGGTCCACCCCTGAAACCGTGGGCTATAACACACCAATTTTGCCCAAAAATACCTTGTTCACGCTGTTTAGCCCGTTTGTCCACCCAAATGGCCACAAAAATTTAAATGGACTACACTGGGATGATCCCAAGCCTCTCTAGCATGCCCCAGTCAATTTTTGGCACACAGCACGCCCGGACCCCAGGTCCACCCCTGCAACCGTGGGTTATAGCCCACTGATTTCTACTGAAAATGCCCCATTCATGCTATTTCACCCGTTTGTCCACTGAAATAGCTATGAAAACTTAAATGGACTACACTGGGATGATCCTCAGCCTCCCTGGCACGTCCCGGTCAATTTTTGGCACACAGCACACCCGGACCCTGGGCCACCCCCAAAATCGTAGGCTAATAGCACACCAATTTTACCTTAAAATGTCCCGTTCATGTCATTTCTCCCGTTTGTTCCCCAAAATGGCCTTAAAAATATTAACAAACCATACTGGGATGATCCCCAGCCTCCCTGGCATACGCCGATTGATTTTTGGCCCACAGAACCTCCGGACCCCAGGCCCACCCCCAAAATCGTGGGCTATAGCTCACCGATTTTGCCTAAAAATGCCCCGTTCACGCCGTTTCACCTGTTTGTCCTCCTAAATGGCTACGAAAATTTAAATAGACCACACTGGGACGATCCCCACCCTCCCTTGCACAACTCGATCTATTTTTGACCTACTGTATACCCGGATGTATACCCCTAAAATCGTGGGCTATAGCACACCAATTTTGACCAAAAATACCCTGCTCACACCGTTTTGCCTGTTTATCCATCCAAATGGCCATGAAAATTTAAATGGACCACACTCGAATGATCTTCAGCCTCCCTGGCATGTCTACTCAATTTTCATCCAAGATCACACTCTGACCTTGGGGCCATTCCCAAAATCGTTGCCTATAGAACACCGATTTAACTCGAAATGCCCCATTCGCACTGTTTTGGTCGTTTGTCCACTCAAATTGCCACGAAAATTAAAACGGACTTCAATGGGATGATCCTCAGCCTCCATGGCACGGCTCGATCAATTCTTGGCCCACAACACGCCCAGACCCTAGGCCCATCCTCGAAACCATGGGCTATAGAACACCGATTTCACTCGAAAATGCCCCGTTCATCCAATTTTGTCCGTTTGTCCACCCAAATGGCCATAAAAACTTAAAAGGACCACACTGGGATGATCCCCAACCTCCCTATCATGCCCTGATTGATTTTTGGCCCACACCACGCGAAGACCCCCGGCTATAGCACACCAATTTCGTCATAAAACACCCCTTTTATGCTGTTTCACCCGTTTTCCCACCCAAATGGACACAACAATTTAAAAGGACCATACTGGGACAATCCCCGGCCTCCATGGAATGCCTTGGATGATTTTTAGCCCACAAAATGCTCGAACCCTAGGCCCAACCCCAAAACTGTGGGCTATAGCACATCGATTTTGCCTGAAAATACCCCGCTTGTGTCGTTTCGCCCGTTTATCCAACCAAATAGCCATAAAAATTTAAATGGACCACACTGGGATGATCCCTAACCTTCATAGCAAACTCTGGTAAATTTTTGGCCCACAAAATGCCTGGACACCGGGCCTACCCCCGAAACCAGGGGCTATAGCACACCGTTTTTGCCTAAAATTGCCCTGTTCGCGCCGTTTTTCCCGTTTGTCCACCCAAATGACCATAAAAATTTAAAAGGACCACTCTGGGATGATTCTCGACCCCACTGGCATGCGTCGATTGATTTTTGTCCCACATCACGCCCAGACCCAGCGCCCACCCCCAAAACCGTAGGTTATAGCTCATCGATTTTGCCCAAAAATTCCTCGTTTGCGC
This sequence comes from Capsicum chinense, assembly GCA_026120095.1. Classification (NCBI taxonomy): domain Eukaryota; kingdom Viridiplantae; phylum Streptophyta; class Magnoliopsida; order Solanales; family Solanaceae; genus Capsicum; species Capsicum chinense. The sequence continues at coordinate 242,098,041 of JAPEIP010000006.1, forward strand.
CGTTTGTCCACCCAAATGGCCAGAAAAATTTAAACGGACCACACTTGGAGAATATTAATCCTCCCTAGCATGCTGCGGTTAATTTTTGGCCCATAGAAGGCCTAGACCCCAACCCCACCCCCGACATCGTGGGCTATAGCACACCAATTTCGCCCGAAAATACACCATTCGCGCCGTTTAGACCATTTATCCACCCAAATGGCTACGAAAATTTAAACGGACCAAACTAGGATGATCCCCAGCTTCCCTGGCATGCCCCAGTATATTTTGGCTCATAGCACACCCGAACTCGGGCCCACACCCAAAACCATAGGCTATAGGGCACCGATTTTGCCTTAAAATGCCTCATTCGCGCTGTTTCGTCCGTTTGTCCATCCAAATGGCTACAAAATTTTAAACGAACCATACTGGAATGATACCCATCCTCCCTGGCATGTCCCATCAATTTTTGGCCCCCAGCACGCCCAGACCTCGGGCCAACCCCTAAAACCATGGGCTATAGCACATCGATTTTGTCCCAAAATGCCCCGTTCGTGCCGTTTCTCCCATCCCCCCCCCCCAAATGGCCAAAAAAATTTAAACGAACCACATTGGGATGATCCCCAGCCTCCCTAGCATACCCCAGTCAATTTTTGGCCCATAGCACGCCCATACCCTTGGCCCACCCCTAAAACAATGGGCTATAGCACATCGATTTTGCTAAAAAATGCCCCTTCACATTGTTTCACCCATTTGTCCATCCAAATGGCCTCAAAATTTTAAATAGAAAACACTGGGACAATCATAAGCCTTCCTGGCATGCCTCAATCAATTTTTGGCCCACAGCACACCTGAACCCTGGGTCCACCCCCAAAATCGTGGGCTATAACACAACGATTTTGCCCGAAAATGCACCGTTCTTGCTGTTTTGCCCGTCTGTCCTCTGAAATGCCCACAAAAATTTAAACGGACCACACTAGGATGATCCCCAGCCTCCCTGGCATTCCCCGGTTGATTTTTGGCCCACAGCACGCCCGAATCCCAGGACCACCCCTAAAACCGTGGGCTGTAGCACACCGATTTCACTCGAAAATGCCCCATTCGCGCCGTTTAACTCATTTATCCACCCAAATGGACACAAAAATTTAAACAGATCACAATGGCAAGATCTTCAGCCTCCCTGTCATGTCCCGGTCGATTTTTAGCCTACATCACGCTTAGAACTTGGGCCCATCCCCAAAATCATGGGCTATAGCACATCGATTTTTCTCGAAAATGCCCCGTTCGCGCCGTTTTGCCCGTTTCTCCATCCAAATGTCCAAGAAAATTTAAATGGACCATACTAGGACAATCCCCAGCCTCCCTGGTTAATTTTCAGCCCACAATACGCCCGTCCGCGGGGTACACCCCTGAAACCGTGGGCTATAGCACACCGATTTTTCTCAAAAATGCCCCGTTCGTGCCATTTCACCGGTTAGTCCACCCAAATAGCCATGAAAATTTAAAAAGACCACACTGAGATGATTCTCAGCCTCCCTGGCATGCCTCGATCAATTTTTGACCCATAGAACACCCGGACCCTAGACCCACCCCAGAAACCGTGGGCTATATCACACCGATTTCTCCCAAAAATTCCCCATTCACACCGTTTCGCCCATTTATCCTCACAAATGGCCACAAAAATTTAAACGGACCACACTGGGATGACCACCAGCCTCCCTGGCATGCCCCGACCGATTTTCATCCTACAACACGCCCAGATCTCAGGCCCACCAATGAAACCCTTGGCTATAGCTCACCTATTTCTCTTGAAAATGCCCCGTTCTCACCGTTTCCCCCGTTTGTCCACCCAAATGGACACAAAAATTTAAACGGACCACACTGGCATGATCCCCAGCCTCCCTGGCATACCTCGATCAATTTTCAGCTTACAGTACACCTGAACCCTGGGCCCACCTCGGAAACCATGGGCTATAGCACACCGATTGAAACTAGCCCGTTCAAGCCATTTTGCCTATTTGTGCAGCCAAATGGCTAGGAATATTTAAACGGACTACACTGGGATTATACTCAGTCTCCCTAGCATGCCACAATCAATTTTTTTCCCACAACACGCTCAAAACCTAGGCCTACCCCCAAAACCGTAGGCTATAGCACACCAATTTTGCCCGAAATTACCCCGTTTGTGGCGTTTCACCCATTTTGTCCACCCAAATGGCCACAAAAATTTAAACGGACCACACTGGGATGATCCCCAGCCTCCCTGGCACCCAATCAATTTTCAAATAGCAACACGCCTTGAGCTCGGACCCACCACCAATACCGTGGGCTATAGCACACCGATTTTGCTCGAAAATGCTCCATTCGTACCGGTTCAATTATTTGTCCAACCAAATGGCCACAAAAATTTAAATGGACCACATTGAGTTGATCCCCAGCATCCCTGGCAAGCCCTGTTCAATTTTTGGCTCACAGTACGCATGAACCCCGGGCGCACCACTAAAACTGTGGGCTATAGCATACGGATTTTGCCCGAAAATGCTCCGTTCGCGCTATTTCACCCGTTTTTCCACCCAAATGGCCACAAAAATTTAAACGGACCACACTGGGATGATCCCCAGCCTCCCTGGCAAGCCACAGTTAGTTTTTGGCTAACAGTACGCCTGGATACCGGGCCCACCCCTAAAATCGTGGGCTGTAGCACACCGATTTCGCCCGTAAATGCCCCATTCATGCCATTTAGCCCGTTTGTCCAACTAAATAGCCATAAAAATTTAAACGGACCATGCTGGGATGATCTCCAGCCTCCCTGAAATGCCTCGGTTGATTATCATCCCACAGCATGCTCTAACCCTGAGCCCACCCCCAAAACCATAGATATAGCACATCGGTTTCACCCGAAAATGTACTGTTCGCGCCATTTCACCCATTTGTCCACCCAAATTGCCATGAAAACTTAAATGGACCACACTGGGATAATCCACAGCCTTCCTGGCATACCCCGGTCAGTTTTTATCCCACTTCACATAGGACCCCAGGCCCACCCCCAAAACTGTGGGCTAATAGCACACTAATTTCGCCCGAAAATTCCTCGTTCGCGCAGTTTTGCTTATTTGTCCACACAAATGGAAACAAAAATTTAAACAGACCATATTTGGACAATCTTCAGCCTACTTGGCATGCCCCAGTTGATTTTCGTCCCGCACTACGCCCGTACCCCGAGCCCACCCCTAAAAAAGTAGGCAATAGCACACCAATTTTGGTCGAAAATGCCCCGTTCGTACCATTTCACCCGTTTGTCCACCCAAATGGCCACCAAAAATTAAACGGACCCTATTGGGATGATCCACATCCTCCTTGGCATGCCCCGGTTGATTTTTCTCCCACAGCACGCTCGAACCCCAGATCCACCCCCAAAACCGTGGGCTATAGCACTCCGATTTTGCCCGAAAATGACTCATTCACGCTATTTCACCCGTTTGTCCACCTAAATGGCCACAAAAATATAAATAGACCAGACTTGGAAGATCCCCAGCCTCCTTGGCGTGCCCCGATCGATTTTTAGCCTACAGCACGCCCAGACCCCGAGGCCACCCCCAAAATCGTGGGCTATAATACACTGATTATGCTCGAAAATGTCCCGTTTGTGTCTTTTTGCCCGTTTATCCACACAAATAGCCACAAAAATTTAAATGGACCATATTGGGACGATCCCCAGCCTCCCTGGCAAGCCCCGATCGATTTTCGTCCCACAGAACACCCGGACCCCGAGCCCACTCCTGAAACCGTGAACTATAGCACACAGATTTCACCTGAAAATGCTCCATTCACATTGTTTCATCTGTTTGTCCACCCAAATGGCCAAAAAAATTTAAACAAACCACACTGGGATAATCCTCAGCCCCCCTAGAATGTCCTGGTCAATTTTTAGACCACAGCATAACCGGACCCCGGGGCCAACCCCAAAACCGTGGCCTATAGCACGCCGATTTAACTCGAAATGTCGTATTCGTGCTATTTCAGCCGTTTGTCCACACAAATTGCCATAAAAATTTAAACGGACTTCACCGGGATGATCCTCACCCTCCGTGGCACGCGCCAATCAATTCTTGGCCCACAACACGCCCGGACCCTAGGCCCATCCCTAAAATCATGGGCTATAGCACGCCGATTTCACTTAAAAATGCCCCGTTTGTCCACCAAAATGGCCACAAAATTTAAAAGGACCACACTGGGATAATCCCCAGCCTCCCTAGCACGCCCCGATTGATTTTTGTCCCACACCATGCCAAGACCCCCGGCTATAGCACACCAATTTCACCCGAAAATACCTCATTCGTGCAGTTTCACCCGTTTGCCCAACCAAATGGCCACAAAAATTTAAAAGGACCATACTGGGACAATCCCCAGCCACCCTAAAATGCCTCGGTCAATTTTTGGCCCACAGTACGCCCGAACCTCGGGCCCAACCCCAAAACCATGGGCTATAGCACACCGATTTTACCCGAAAATGCATTGTCGTACCATTTTCCCCGTTTGTCCACACAAATGGCCACAAAAATTTAAACGAACCATACAGGGATGATCCCTAGCCTTCCTAGCATGCCTTGGTCAATTTTTAGCCTACAACACGCTCGAACCCCGGTCCCATCCCTGAAATTTTGGGCTATAGCATACCAGTTTTCCCATAAAATGCCCCATTCACGCCATTTTGCCCATTTCGTCCACACAAATAGCCACAAAAATTTAAACAGACAACACTAGAATGATCCCAAGCCTCTCTAGCATGCCTCAGTTGATTTTTGGCCCACAGCATACCCAAACCCCGGGTCCACCCCTGAAACCGTTGGCTATAGCACACCGATTTCGCTCAAAAATACCCAATTCGTGCCGTTTCGCCCGTTTGTCCACCCAAATGGCCACAAAAATTTAAACGGACCATACTGGGATGATCCTCAGCCTCCCTAACATACCCCAGTCAATTTTTGGCACACAGCACGCCTGAACCCTGGGTCCACCCCCGCAACCGTGGGCTATAGCACACTATTTTCACCCGAAAATACCCCATTCGCATTGTTTTGCTCGTTTTTCCACTGAAATGGCTATGAAAATTTAAATGGACTACACTGGGATGATCCCTAACCTCCCTGACATGTCCCGATCAATTTTGGCACACAGCACGCCCGAACCCTAGGTCCACCCCCGAAACCGTGGGCTATAGCACACCAATTTTACCTTAAAATGCCCTGTTCATGCTGTTTCTCTTGTTTGTCCCCTAAATTGGCTTTAAAAATATAAACGAACCATACTGGGATGATACCCAGCCTCCCTGGTACACTCCATCAATTTTTGGCCCGCAGCACCTCCAGACCCCAAGCCCACCCCCAAAATCATGGGTTGTAGCTCACCGATTTTTACTAAAAATGACCCGTTAATGCTGTTTTGCCAGTTTTTCCTCCCAAATGGCTAAGAAAATTTAAACAGACCATACTAGGATGATCCCTAGCCTCCCTTGCACAACTCGATTGATTTTGGCCCACTATATGCCCGGAATTATATCCCCAAAATTGTGGGTTATAGCACACCAATTTTGATCAAAAATACCCTACTCATACCATTTCACCTATTTATCCATCCAAATGGCCATAAATTTTCGTCTCCCCGGCATGCCCCAATCAATTTTCGTCTAAGATCACTCTCTGAGCCCGGGACCACCCCCAAAACCGTGGCCTATAGCACACCGATTTAACCCGAAATGCCCCATTCATGCTGTTTTGGCCGTTTGTCCAGACAAATTGCCAAGAAAATTTAAACAGACTTCACTGGGCCAAAAATTGTGTTCTTGTTGTGTCTTGGCCAAGATTTGTTTGTTGTGTGACTAGATATAGTAGTGTTCTTGTTTGTTTTGTTGTTTCTAGTGTTATTTTTCTTATCCACTAACACTTTGAGTGTAGATCTAAACTTGAGCTTGAACTTATTGAAAGTTGTTGTTGTGAACATAAGCTTGGCCCATTGTTGTTAACCATTGTTGTGGTGGACTGATTTGGCCGTGCGGTTTCTCCTTGATATTCTAAACTTGACCATGTGATATTGTTGTTACTTGGTGGCTTGAGAACCATTTTGTTGAATTTGTAGTTGTCTTGGCCAATTGTTGGAGATATTGTTATTGTGGATTGGAGTTGGCCGTGTGAAAATTGTTGGTGTTCCTGAAGATTATTGTTGTAGTTCTTGGTGTTGTTGTTGTTGTTGATATTAATCACCACCTTCATATACTATTGAATATAAAGTGAATGCTAAAACCAAAAAGATGAAGGAAAGGGGTGTATTATTTATTAGTCTTGAAAGACACTACAACCAACAAGGACCTATCAATCAAGTCGCAACCAACAATGCCCCGTTCACGCCATTTCGCCCGTTTGTCCTCCCAAATGGCTATGAAAATTTAAACAGACCACACTGAGACGATCCCCAGCCTCCCTTGAATAACTTGATCAATTTTTGTCCCACTATATGCCCGAAAGTATACCCCCGAAATCGTGGGCTATAGCACACAGATTTTGACCAAAAATGCTCTACTCACGCCGTTTCGCCTGTTTATCCATCCAAATGGCCATGAAAATTTAAACGGACCACACTAGGATAATACCCAGCCTCCCTGTCACGGCCCGGTCAATTTTTGGCCCATAGTACGCCTGGACCCCAGTCCCACCCGTAAAATCAAGGGCAGTAGCCCACCGATTTCTCCCGAAAATGCCCTGTTCACACTGTTTCACCAGTTTATCCACCCAAATGACTGTGAATATTTAAACGGACCATACTTCAATGATCCTCAGCCTCCCTGGTATGCTCTAATCAATTTTTTGCCCACAACCCGCTTGGACCCCAGGCCTACCCCCAAAACCGTGGGCTATAGCACACCGATTTTGTACTAAACACCCCATTCGTGCTATTTCGCCCGTTTGTCCATCTAAATGGCCACAAAAATTTAAATGGACCACATTAGGACGATCCTCAGCCTCACTGGCATGCCCCGGTCGATTTTTAGCCCCAACACGCCCAGACCCCGAGTACACCCCCAAAATCAAGTGCTATAGCACACCGATTTTGCCTGAAAATGCCTTATTTGCATCGTTTGTCCACCCAAACGGCCACAAAAATTTAAATAGACTACACTTGGATGATCTCCAGCCTCCCTGGCATGCCCCGACTAATTTTTGGCCTAAAGCAGGCCTAGATCCCGGGCCCATCCCCAAAATCGTAGGCTATAGCATACTGATTTCTCTCGAAAATGTCCCATTTGTGCCATTTTGATCATTTGTCCACTCAAATGGCCACAAAAATTTAAACAAACTATACTGGCATTATCCCCAGCTTCCCTGGCATGCCCTGATCAATTTTTAGCCCACAGTACGCCCGGAGCCCGGCCCCCCCAAATCATGGGCTATAGCACACCGGTTTTGCCCGAAAATGCCCCGTTCATACCATTTCATATTTTTGTCCATTAAAATGTCTACAAAATTTTAAACAAACCACACAGGGACAATCTGCAGCCTCCTTGGCAGGCCTCGATAAATTTTTGGCCCACAGCACACCCAAATCTCGGTCCCACCCCCGTAAATGTGGGCTATAGCACACTGATTTTGCCCGAAAATGCCCCGTTCAGGCCGTTTCTCCCATTTATCCACCCAAATGGCCACAAAAATTTAAATGGACCATATTGGGATGATTCCCAGCCTCCTTGGCATGTTCCAATCAATTTTCAGCCCACAGCACGCTCGGATCCTAGGGCCAGCCCAGAAATCGTGGGCTATAGCACATTGATTTTGCTCGAAAATGCCTCGTTCCCTCTATTTCTCCTGTTTGTACACTCAAATAGCCACAAAAATTTAAACGAATCACACCGAAATGATCCCTAGCCTCCCTGGCATGCCCAGTTGATTTTTGGCCGACAGTATGCCCGAACCCCGGGCCCACCCCCGAAACCGTGGGATATAGCACACAAATTTTGTCCAAAAATGCCCCATTCATGCCGTTTTGCCTGTTTTCCCACCCAAATAGTCATGAAAATTTAAACGGACCATACTAGGACAATCCCCAGCCTCCCTGTCCCGCCCTGGTTGATTTTTAGCCCATAATATGCCTGCACCCAGTGCCCACCCCCAGAACCGTGGTCTATAGCACATCAATTTTTCCTAAAAACTCCTCGTTTACATCGTTTCATCTATTTGTCCACATAAATTTCTATGGAAATTTTAATGGACCACATTAGAATGATCGCCAGCCTCCCTGGCATGCCTCAATCGATTTTTGGCGTACAGGACATCCAGACCCCAGGCCTACCCCCAAAACTGTGGGCTATAGCACACCAATTTTGTCCAAAAATGCCCTGTTTTGCTCGCTCTGATTGATATTTGGTCCACAGCACGTGATACCGGACAAATGGCCATCTTATCTTTTGATGACATCTTTGGAGATCAACATATAGAGGCTCAAGACTTGTTCACCTCAAAAATACAACAACATGCATGGAGGACCCGTTTTGAGCATAACTTAAAGTAATCTCGCATGTGGAAGATTGCTTGGAGTATTTAAGATTGAGGACTCACAATTTTGGACCTTAATTAAGGGCATTTCGGACACTACACATGGTGTATGTACACACCATGGCCGCCCATCTCATTAAAGGCAAAGTGGTCTTTTTATCTTCGTTTGTAATATATTATAAATAGGCCCCCTTAGTCTTATTTTCACTAGATTTTGAATGATGAAGAATTAAAAGACATATTTTCTCTCTTTTGAGAGTGTAACACCCTTAGTTGTAGGGCTTGGAAAAGCCATCCTTAGCATAGGGCTTGGAAAAACCAATATTGATCTTTCCATGGAAAAGGTAGATCTTGAGGTGAGTTCATTCCCTTGGTGGTCACCGTAAAAGTGTGCTTTTGGTTGCTACATTCATTAGGGATTAGTGTTGAAATACACTTGGTTCTTAATCTTGTAATAATCTTGGTCTCACTATCTATTTTTATTTTCTATGCAATTTTCCTTGTGTTTGTGTTGAATCCGTGACTTGTTTCATCTTGTGTCATTGTTTCTATTTTGGTGTTAAAATACACCTTGTATCTTGTAATCCTTATGTTATTATTGTTGGCTGAAAGATGCTCTCAAAGGGGTCCTCGGGTTCTAGTTGATTTGTGGACTGTTTTGAGTAGTTTTTGAGCCTTCCATTGTCTTTCCCGTATCATTTGGTATCAAAACCATCTTTGATTTTTTTATAACAAGATCAATCTTGGGCTTGAGACCTTGAAAACCACAAAAAAAAAACTAAAATCTGAAAATTCCAGAAACAGTCAAATCTGCCACCTTTGTGTTCTTGGCCGAAAATTGTGTTCTTGTTGGGTCTTGGCCAAGATTTGTTTGTTATGTGACTATATCTATTAGTGTTCTTTTTTGTTTTGTTGTTTCTAGTGTTAGTTTTCTTATCCACTAACACTTTGAGTGTAGATCTAAACTTGAGCTTGAACTTGTTGAATGTTGTTGTTGTGAACATAAGCTTGGCCCATTGTTGTTGACCATTATTGTGCTGGACTGATTTGGCCGTGAGGTTTCTCCTTGATGTTCTAAACTTGACCATGTGATATTGTTGTTACTTGGTGGCTTGAGAACCATTTTGTTGAAGTTGTAGTTGTCTTGGCCAATTGTTGGAGATATTGATATTTTGGATTGGAGTTGGCCGTGTGAAAATTGTTGGTGTTTTTGAAGATTATTGTTGTAGTTCTTGGTGTTGTTGTTGTTCTTGATGTTCATCACCACCTTCATATACTGTTGAAGATAAAGTGAATGCTAAATCCAAAAATTTGAAGGAAAGGGGTGTATTATTTATTAGTCTTGAAAGACACTACAACCAACAAGGACCTATCAATCAAGTCGCATACAACAATGCCCCTTTCGCGCCGTTTCGCCCGTTTGTCCTCCTAAATGGCTATGAAAATTTCAACAAACCACACTAGGACAATCCTCAGCCTCTCTTGAATAACTTTATCAACTTTCATCCCACTGTATGCCCGAAAGTATACCCCAAAATCGTGGGCTATAGCAAACTGATTTTCACCAAAAATGCCCTGCTCACGTCATTTCGCCTGTTTATCCATCAAAATATCCATGAAAATTTAAAAGGAAAACACTAGGATGCTCCCCATCCTCCCTAGCATGCCCCGATCAATTTTTGACCAACAGCACACCCGGACCCCAGGCCTACCCCTAAAACCACGAGCTGTAGCCCACCGATTTCGCCCGAAAATGCCTCGTTCACACCGTTTCGCCAGTTTGTCCACCCAAATGACCATGAATATTTAAACGAATCACACTGCACATGATCCTCAGCCTCCTTGTCATGCCTCGATCAATTTTTGGCCGACAACCCACTCAAACCCCGGGCCCACCCCCACATCGTGGGCTATAGTACACCGATTTCACACTAAACACCACATTCATGCCGTTTCACCCGTTTGTCCACCTAAATAGCCACAAAAATTTAAACGGACCAAATTAGGATGAACCTCAGCCTCACTGCAATGCCCCGGTCAATTTTTGGCCCCAGTACGCTCAGAACCCGAGCATACCCCCAAAATCGTTGGCTATAGCACACCGATTTTGCCTGAAAATGCCTCATTTGCATCATTTGTCCACCCAAACAGCCACAAAAATCTAAACGGACTGCACTTGGATAATCTACAGCCTCTCTGGCACGCCTCAGTCGATTTTTTGCCTACAGTAGGCCTAAATCCTGGGCCCATCCCCAAAACCATAGGCTATAGCATACTGATTTCGCTTGAAACTGTCCCATTTGTGCTATTTCGATCATTTGTCCACCCAAATGGCCAATAAAATTTAAAAGAACCATAATGGGATTATCCCCAGCTTCCCTGGCACGTATTGATCAATTTTTGGCCCACAGCACGCTCGGAGCCTGGCCCTCCCAAATCATGGGCCATAGCACACCAATTTTGCCCGAAAATGCCCCGTGCGTACCATTTCATCTATTTGTCCATTGAAATGGCTACAAAATTTTAAACAAACCACACTGGGACAATATGCAGCCTCTTTGGCATGCTCCGTTCAATTTTTGGCCCACAACACGCCCAAATCTCGATCCCACCCCCGTAACCGTGGACTATAGCACACTGATTTTGCTCGAAAATGCCCCGTTCATGCCGTTTCACCCATTTATCCACCCAAATGGACATGAAAATTTAAATGGACCATATTGGGATGATCCCCAGCATCCCTGTCATGTTTTAATCAATTTTTAGCCCACAACACGCTCGGATCCTAGGCCGAGCCCCGAAACCGTGGGCTATAGCATATCGATATCGCTCGAAAATGCCTAGTTCCTGCTATTTCTCCTATTTGTGCACTCAAATGGCCATGAAAATTTAAATGGATCACACTGGGATGATCCCCAGCATCCCTGGCACGCCCCAGTTAATTTTTGGCCCACAACAGGCCCAGACCCCGGGCACACCCCCAAAATCGTGGGCTATAGCACACCGATTTTGCCTAAAAATGCCTCATTCGCGCCGTTTGTCCACCCAAACGGTCACAAAAATTTTGAACGGACTACACTTGGATGATATCCAGCCTCTCTGGCACGCCCCAGTCAATTTTTGGCCCACAGAAGGCCTGGATCCCGGGCCCATCCCTAAAATCGTAGGCTATAGCATACTGATTTTGCTCGAAAATGTCCCATTTGCGCCATTTTGATTGTTTGTCCACGCAAATTCCACAAAAATTTAAACAAACCATACTGGGGTTATACCCAGCTTCCCTGTCACGCCCCGGTAAATTTTTGGCCCACAGCACACCCAAAACCCGGCCCCCCCAAATCATGGGCTATAGCACAGCACACTAATTTCACCCAAAAATGCCCCATTCGTACCATTTCATCTGTTTATCCATCAAAATGGCTACAAAATTTTAAACAAACCACACAAAGACGATCTGTAGTCTCCTTTGCATGCCTCGGTTAATTTTTGGCCCACAGCAAGCCCAAATCTCAGTCCCACCCCCATAACCGTGGGCTATAGCACACTTATTTAACCCGAAGATGCCCTGTTCATGTCGTTTCGCCCGTTTATCCCCCCCAAATAGCCACAAAAATTTAAATAGGTCATATTAGGATGATCCCCAGCTTCTCTGGCACATCTCGATCGATTTTCAGCCCACAGCACACCCGGATCCTAGGCCTAGCCATGAAACAGTGGGCTATAGCACATCAATTTCGCTTGAAAATGCCTCTTTCCCGCTATTTCTTCTATTTGTGCACTCAAATGGCCATGAATATTTCAACAGATCACACTAGGATAATCCTCAGCCTCCCTGACACACCCCAGTTGATTTTTGGCCGACAGCACGCCCGGACCCCAGGCCCACCCCCGAAACCGTGGGCTATAGCACACAAATTTCACCCAAAAATGTCCCATTCATGCCGTTTTGCCTGTTTGTCCACCCAAATGGTCACAAAAATTTAAACGAACCACACTGGGATAATCCTCAGCCTCCCTATCATGCCTTGGTTGATTTTCAGCCCAAAATATGCCTGTACCCAGGGTTCACTCCCAAAAACCGTGGTCAATAGCACACTGGAATTGCGTACCAACTCCCCGTTCGTGCCGTTTCTACCATTTGTCCCCCAAAATGGCCTTAAAATATAAATGAACCATACTGGGATGATCCTTAGCATCCCTGGTATGCCCCAATCTATTTTTGGCCCGCAGCACCTCTGGACCCCGAGCCCACCCCCAAAATCGTGGGCTATAGCTCACCAATTTTGCCTAAAAATGCCCCATTCACGCTGTTTCGCCCGTTTGTCCTCCCAAATGGCTACGAAAATTTAGACAGACCACACTACGATGATCCGCAGCTTCCCTTGCATAACTCGATTGATTTTTGGCCCATTGTATGCCAGGAAGTATACCCCCAAAATTGTGGGCTATAGCACACTGATTTTGATCAAAAATACCCTGCTCACGCCATTTCGCTTGTTTATCCATCAAAATGGCCATTAAAATTTAAACGGACCACATTGGGATGATACCAAACCTCCCTGGCACGCCCCGGTCAATTTTTGTCCCACAGCACTCCTGGACCCCAGGCCCACCCCTAAAACCACGGGCTATAGCCCACCGATTTCACCTGAAAATGCCCCATTCATACCGTTTCTCCAGTTTGTACACCCAAATGACCATGAATATTTAAACGGACCATACTATGATGATCCTCAACCTCCCTGTCATGCTCCGGACAATTTTTGGCCCACAATCCGCTAGGACCCTGGGCCCACCCCCAAAATCGTGGGCTATAGCACACCGATTTCGCACTAAACACTCCGTTTGTGCCGTTTTGCTTGTTTGCCTACGTAAATGGCCAAAAAAATTTAAACAGACTATATTAGGATGATCCTCATCCACACTGGCATGCCTCGGTCGATTTTTGGCCCCAGCACGCCCAGACCCTGGGCACACCCCCAAAATCGTGGGTTATAGCACACGAATTTTGCCTGAAAATGCCTCATTTTGTGCCGTTTGTCCACCCAAACAGCCATAAAAATTTAAACAGACTACATTTTGGATGATCTCCAACCTCCCTAGCATGCATCGATTAATTCTTGGCCCACAGCAGGCCTAAATGCTGGGCCCATCCCCAAAACCGTTGTCTATAGCATACTGATTTCGCTCGAAAATGTCCCATTTGTGCTATTTCAATCGTTTGTCCACCCAAATGGCCACAAAAATTTAAACGAACCATACTGCAATTATCCCCAGCTTCCCTGGCACGCCTCGATCAATTTTTAGCCCACAGCACGCCCGGAACCCAGCCCCCCCCCCCAAATCATGGGCTATAGCACACCAATTTCACTCGAAAATGCCTCATTTATGCCATTTCATCTGTTTATCCATCGAAATGGCGACAAAATTTTAAACGAACCACATAGGGACAATTTGCAGCCTCTTTAGAATGCTCCGGTTAATTTTTGCCCCACAACACACCCAAATCTTTGTCCCACCCCCTAACCGTGGGCTATAGCACACTGATTTTGGTCGAAAATGCCCCGTTCATGCCGTTTTTCCCATTTATCCACCCAAATGGCCACAAAAGTTTAAATGGACCATATTGGGATGATCCCCAGCCTCCCTGACATGTTTCGATCAATTTTTAGCCCACAACACGTTCGGATCCTAGGCTCAGCCCCAAAATTGTAGGCTATAGCACATCGATTTCGCTCAAAATGCCTAGTTCCATCTATTTCTCCTGTTTGTACACTCAAATGGCCACAAAAATTTAAATAGATCATATTGGAATGATCCCCAGCCTCCCAGGCATGCCCTAATTGATTTTTGGCCGACAGCACGCCCAGACCCTGGGCACACCCCCAAAATCGTGGGCTATAGCACACCGATTTTTCCTGAAAATGCCTCATTCGCGTCGTTTGTCCACCTAAACGGCCATAAAAATTTAAACAAACTACACTTGGATGATATCCTGCCTCCCTGGCATGCCCCGGTCGATTTTTGACCTACAGCAGGCCTAGATCTCGGGGCCATCCCAAAATCATAGGCTTTAGCATACTGATTTCGCTCGAAAATGTCCTATTTGAGCTATTTCGATCGTTTGTCCACCCAAATGGCCACAAAAATTTAAACGAACTATACTGGGACTATCCCCCACTTCCCTGACACGCCCTGGTCAATTTTCGACACACTGTACGCTCGGAGCCCGGCCCTCCTAAATCATGGGCTATAGCACACCGATTTCACTCAAAAATGCCCCGTTCGTACCATTTCATCTGTTTGTCCATTGAAATGTCTACAAAATTTTAAACGAACCATTCAGGAATAATCTGCAGCCTCCTTGGCATGCCCCGATTAATTTTTGGCCCACAGCATGCCTAGATCCTAGGCCCAGCCCTGAAACCATGGGCTATAGCACATCGATTTCACTCAAAAATGCCTCGTTCCCGCTATTTCTCCCATTTGTGCACTCAGATGGCCACGAAAATTTAAATGGATCACACTGGGATGATCCCCAGCCTCCCTGGCATGACTCAATTGATTTTTAGTAGACAGAACGCCCGAACCCCGGGCCCACCCCTAAAACCATGGGCTATAGCACACCAATTTCTCCCAAAACTGCCCCATTCTTGCCGTTTTGCCTGTTTGTCCACCCAAATGGTCACAAAATATTTAAACGGACCACACTGGGATAATCCCCAACCTCCTTGTCATGTCCTGATTGATTTTTAGAGCACAATATTCTTGTACCCAGGGCCCACCCCCAGAACCTTGGTCTATAGCACACCAATTTTGCCTAAAAACTCTCCATTTGTGCCATTTCGCTCGTTTGTCCACCCAAATGGCCATAGAAATTTTAACAGACCACATTGGGATGATCGCCAGCCTCCTTAGCATGCCTCGACCAATTTTTAGCGTACAGAACACCCGGAACCCGGGGCGACCCCTAAAATCGTGGGCTATAGCACACTGATTTTATCAAAAAATATCTTATTTCGCTCGTTTTTCCACCCAAATGGCCACAAAAATTTAAACGAACCACACTGGGATGATCCCCAGCCTCCTTAGCACGCTCCGATTGATTTTTGGTCCACAATACATGATATGGGACAAATGGCCATCTTATCTTTTGATGACATCTTTGGAGGCCAACACATAGAGGCTCAAGACTTGGTCACCTCGAGAATACAACAACATGCATGGAGGACCCATTTTGAGCATAACTTAAAGGAATCTCGCGTGTGGAAGATTGCTTGGAGCATTTAAGATTAAGGACTCACGGTTTTGGACCTTAATTAAGGGCATTTTGGACATTACACATGGTGTATTTACACACCATGGCCGCCCCTCTCATTAAGGGGAAAGTGGTCATTTTATGTTCATTTGTAATATATTATAAATAGGCCCCCTTAGTCTTAT
>JAPEIP010000006.1:242137478-242154691 GCA_026120095.1 Capsicum chinense
AATTTTGAGAATTGACTTAAGAGCATGGTTTATGAAAAGTCCCTCTTTTATGGACTTTGAAATTTATTTAAAAGCATGAATTGTGGAACCCCTTGTTATGATGAAATTATGTACTTACTACGAGGTCGTGTATAAGTTTGTGAGTTTGATTATGTGCATGTTATGGGTATTGAAACATTTGAACTGCGAACCCCAATTTTATGACAAGAATTATGTGTTTTACACTTGTGGGTTCTCAAATGATTAGGAAAAGATTGATATTTCGAATGCTCTATTATTTAATTTGGGACTGATTCCTTATATGATTTTCTAGAGAGCACTTAATTTATTTCAAAGAAATGCTATCTTTTTTCATGAAAGTTGCATGGATTACGAATGAGATGACCACCTATGTTGAGTCTTGGAAAGAGAGTGTTTTTGCATAAGTTTTTAGGTGCATTTGAAATAAGAACTCTCATGTGATATGTAAGTCTTTTGGTGGTTATTAACATGGTTTTGAATAAGAAGTGCTATGGATATGATATTTTATGATATGAATGACTTGCAAATCAGGATATGATAGCCTGTTATGATATGCCCTTAATAGAATAAGAAATGAACTCTTTCATCAGCGTGAAGTATAGTTTTAAGAGGCTACAAATGGGCTCTAAGAGAGCTAGATGGTTACCCGAAGAAGGTGTGAGTTCAGATAACTCATTGTTCGAAACCGTGTTTTGCCGACACGAGATTATTTTGTCCTGAATTATGGATTGTACGTTGGCAATGACTTTATGGAGTAATAGATTTCCGCACTCCATCTCTTGCAGTAAATTTGGATTGGGGGCTTGGTCGAACAGTTAATGGCAGACCCATATACCCCGTGGTTACTATGATTGTAGGGTGCACCATGTAGTTTAGAAGTAAAATAAAGAGTGTTATCTATATTTTTACATAAATGGTTTGAAACTCTTTAGTTATGCCCATGCCTTTTCAGATATATAAACATATTATGCTAAATTTATTTTACAATGCTCTCGATTATTCTACATGAAATACAAGCTATTTTTGAATTATTCTGCATACCAATACTTTCCAAGTATCGACCCTTATATTACAGGTTCTGAGGCACAGTCTCATGGTCCTGTTCAGCAGTAGATTTCCCTCAGATCTTCAGAGTTGGTGAGTCTCTCTTACTTTCGAAAGGCCTTTTATACATATGTTAGTTTCAGTCAGTTTTACGGTCCGGCCGGGGGCCTTGTCCCAGCTTAGACAGACTTGTATTTCAGTAGAGTCTTCAGAGATTGATTTAGACAAGATTTGGGTTTCATGGATTGATTTTATGATGTAATTACATTTGATTAAAATTCTTTCCATATTTCAGTTTATCTTTTGCAAATTTATTTCTTATGGGTTATGCTTATGACAGTATGCTCAGAGGTGTCTTAGGCCTTTGTACTTTTTGACGCCTATCGTGGACAGGGCCTCGGTTCAAGTGAAGACAAGTTTGGTATTGTAGCATGGTATAAGGTCCCAGGGTATCTATGAATCCTTTTTGAATGGAGCCCTTTTTATGGGTGTGTAGCGTGCCACACTTATAAGAAAGAAGCTAAGAGGCATTTAGGAATGTTTTCCCTTTTATTCATGTTCTAGTTCGTTTTGTATAGTATAAATGCTTCCTAACTGATGTATTTCTACATTCTGATCATGCCTCCCCGTAGATCCAATGAGCAAAACACCTCAGCTAGGGCTTCCATCCCTAATGGGACAAACACTGAAGATGTCCCGCCTACTCATAGGATGCGTGTAAGACCCCATAAAACTCTAAGCTTAATTTAGTCCAATAATGTTTATCATGGGTCCCAGACTTAGAATATTGTAGCTAAGTATCCAGACTTAGTTTTATTTTAGTCTTCAAAAGTTTCCAATCTTATTTTACGACCTTCTCGTCCATTAAAGGTCGATATTTAAGTTAATTCATGATCAGGAATGTCAATAGAGGTTCCTAGATGAGTTTTAAATTTTTTGGACCTCGTTTAGACCATGTTTGATTGACCAAAAAAGTGGGTCGGCGCAATTTTGACGCATCACATCGTCCATCTCGTCGACAGATGAAATTTTCCTCAGCTCAAGGCAATTTCCAGTGAACCAATGTGATCTCGGTGTGCTGCATCGGTAATCACATTGGTTCCCTCGAAATGCCGCGTCGGCTATAGCGTCGCTAGGCATATTTTTCTGTCTTTAAAATACCGCATCCTCAAGGTTATTTGGGTCTTTTTATCTCAACCCTCAGCCTTCAAAACACGAAATTAAGTACCCTATAGAGCAAATAAACTCATTCTTTCTCAAAATTGCTCCAGAGCAAATCGTAGTTCATCACCTTTAAGATCCAAGACTTAAGATTTCCACCATCAATTCTCAAGAATTCACCAACTAAGGTATGTAAGGTGTTCATCCAAGGGTCCCTTCCATCCTTGGAGTTCAAGAAACCATTTTTAAAGCTTAAATAATGATGTTCATGTTGTGGATTGAATTGTATCCATTTTAATGATTGTGTATGGTTTCCAAGTTGAAATCTTTAACGTGTTTTCTTTAAATTATGGTAGTATGCATGTTCAATTTTGATTGTTTTATGTTGAGACCCTTGAATTATGAACTAATATATTAATCATGATGTATTAACATGCTATTCATGCCCAAGTACAAGATTATGCCTTCTAAGTGTTTGTCAAAATGCTTAAGTGAATAAATTGTGCATTTGCGACCATTTGTCATCTAGATGATGAACCTATACTATACCCATGTGTTTAGATTGACTCTTATGCTAAAGCTATGCCTCGTAAGTGCTTGATGGAATGCTCATGAGATTGAAATTGTGAAATTATGATATGTTAGTATGCATTCCTATTCATGTACAATGTTCATGATTTTCAAGTATTTGATAAAATACCCCATTGGTTGTATTAAGAACGGTTGGCTATTGTCATGCCTCAAGAGTTGTAATGTCTTGTTATTTTCATGCTATCGAGTCCTGGAGGTATTTAATACCCGATACCTAGAGATAGTGTCAGTTTCAAGATTATCTCAGTCATGCCATGATCAGTAGAACTCAAACAGTTACATGACTCAGGAAACTCAGTAAATTCAGTACCAGTCAAGTCCAATTCAGTATTCAGTTCAGTTCTCATTAAACTCAATCAGTTAGTAGAATTCAGTAGTATTCCAATAGTCAATGAAACTTAGTAGACTTAGAATAGTTCAGCTTAGCATAATCAGTTCAGTTTCTATTCAGATGGGAGTAGGATTCAGCACCGAGTAAACCCAAGGATGGGGACTTACCTGATAGTAGAGGGTGTGATTTTAGAAGCAGTCTTTGCATTCCAGAACTACGTAGCCAGCATAGGTTGAGACATAAAACCTGCTAGATGAGGGTTGATGAGGTGGCTTAACCTGTTAGATGAGGGTCTCGCTATTCTCTTTAGAGTACCTGTTAGATGATGGTCAATCCCAGCTTGTCCTTACCCGTGGCATGGTATGACACCCTTCCAATCGGGGTTACAGGTTGAACCCTAAATCAGTTATATAAGGGGCATGTCAGTTAGATGATACCTCCCACAATCTCAGTCTCAGTGTTCAAAATAGAACTCAGATAGTTTTACAGATTTCAGGACTGTCAGATACAGTCACTCAGCTAAGCACGAAACTCAACTAGTTCTATCAGAATTAAGAATATCAGGAACAGTCACTCATTTAATAGTATATCAGTACATCAGTTATCAGTAATCTATGTTATCAGTAAACTCAGAATTCAGTATTCACGATGACCTCAGTTACAATATATATATTCATGTATGTATTCTCTCTCAGTCAGGTTCATGTTCTCAATTAGTTATAGTTTATGTATATGAACCCTTGCATTCATCCTTAACCCACTTTGAATACCAGTACATTCCCACATACTGACATATACTTTTCTCTTGCGCTATGGTGTTTTATACCATAGGTTCAGACATACGGGCTCCAAAGCACCCTTAGCAGTTCAAATCCATTCAATAGCAGTAGACTTAGCAATGAGTCCTCATCATTTGAGGATGTTCTATTATTCTATTATTTCATAAACTTAGTATTTTCAGTAGATGGAGTTAGTTAGGGGATTGTCCCATCAACTCTACAATTTAGACAATTTTAGAGGCTTTTCAGACTATAATATTTTCAGACAGATGTTTCAGTTTGGTTTGTTAAATTGTATTTCTGTTATGTTTTAGTATTGAACCTTATGGAAGTTCAGCCCATTATTTTGCATTTTACAAAGTTATTATTCAGTTATTGTAGCAGGTACCAGTTATGGGTTAGCTACTAGTCCCTCGGGATTACTAGGATCGTGTAGCATTCGGAGTACAGATTCAGGGCATTACAAACTTGGTATCAGAGCCTCAGGTTCAACAGTGTCTTAGGAAGTCTAAAAGTCGTATCTAGTAGAGTTTTGTGCATGGGTGTGTTGCACGCCATACTTATGGACAGGAGGCTATGAGATGGTTTAGGAATAGTTTCCCTTCTTTCAATATTCATGTCGTGCGAGTTAGCACGAGCTCAAGTTAATCTCTTAGTCTAATCCATTTTTTCCTTTCACTTACAGAACATGCCTCCCAAAACAACTAACAAAAGAAGAATCGGAAATCAGTTAGCACCTTAGCCCGATCAGGCTGATCCCCTGGCCTAACACGTCTCTCATGCAGAGTTCAGAGCTACATTCACTACACTTATTAATTCATTTAATGCTCAGAATGAACGTCCAGCTGTCTTTCCATCCAATCCAATGGCCAACTCTGTTGTAGCTAGGATTTAAGACTTCACCCGAATAAATTCGTCTTCTTTTACCGAGTCTAAGTCAGATGAGGACCCTCATGAATTCCTTGATCAGGTATAGAAGGTTACTGATATTATGGGGGTTACTGCTAGTTAGAGTGTTGATCTAGCTGCATACCAATTGTAGGATGTGGCTTACACTTGGTTTAAATAGTGGAAGGCAGAAAGGGCCTTAGGTGCAGTGCCTATAGAGTGGGAAGAGTTTTCCACTGCTTTACTAGATAGATTCTTTCCCCTAGAGCTGAGAGAGACTAAGGTATTAGAGTTTATCAACCTCAGGCAGGGTAACATGACAGTGAAAGAGTATTCTCTTAAGTTTACTCAACTAGCTAAATATACTCCTCATATGGTGGTAGATAGCAGATCTAAGATGAGTAGGTTTGTATCTGGAGTGAATGATAGTGTGGTCAAGGAGTGTAGGATCACAATGCTGATTAGTGATATGGACATAGCCAAGCTAATGGTCCATGCTCAACAGATAGAGGAGCAGAAGAATAAGGTGACAGAAAAGCAGAATAAGAGAGCTAGAATAGGTAGTTTCAACTTTGCTCAGCCTAAGTCAGAGGGTGGAATCGTTCCCAGTTTTGCCTGAAACCTTTAGTTCCAGCTCCATTCTCAGCCAATGCTCTAGTACCCAAATTCAGAGATGGCAACAGGGATAGGGCGCCAGGCCCTAAACCTTAGGGCAGTATTAGCAGTGCTCGAACCCATCCCCTTTGTCAGACTTGTGGTAAGAATCATCAGAGTATCTGCAGGGCTGGCAGTGATATTTGTTTCGGATATGGCAAGAAAGGCCACAGAGTCAGAGATTGTCCTCAGTTTGATTTCTAGGGTCGACTTAATCGTTCCTCAGCTCTGTTCGGTCGCCCGAATCAGCAGGGTGCCTCATCCAGTGCTACCAGTGGGCAACGCCTAAATAGACTCTATACTTTTCAGTCCCAACAAAATAAGGAAAATTCTTCTGATGTGGTCACTGGTATGTCACAGATTTTTCATTTGTATGTTTACGCTTTACTAGATCCAAGAGCTTTTTTGCCTTTTATTACTCCTTATATAGCAGTTGATTTAGGAGTCAGTCCCAAAAATCTAGCAGAGCCTTTTCAGTATCCACCCCTGTGGGTAAAACTATCATAGCCCAGTGGGTATACAGGAACTGTCTAATTATGATTTATCAGAAATTTACTTCAGCAGACTTAGTAAAATTAGAGATGACCGATTTTGATGTCATTCTCAACATGGATTGGCTTCATTCATGATATGACACCGTTCAGTACAAAAATAAAATTGTCTAGTTTCAGTTTCCGAATGAACCCATCCTAGAGTGGAGGGGTAGTACTTCAGCATTCAGGGGTCAGCTTGTTTCCTATCTATGGGGCTAGGAAAATGATATCTAAGGGATGTGTCTATTATCTTATTCGATTTAAGGACTCTATTTTTGAAACTCCCAGTCTAGTTAAGTTAAAAGAATCAAGCAGAGATCAAAAGGTAGAGGTTCTCTCCCAAGGGGGAGATGGTGTGTTGCGTTGTCAGGGTCGTCTGTGTGTGCCAGGGTTGATGACTTGAGGCAGTGAATTCTTGAAAAAGCATATGGTATGCGTTACTATATTCATCTAGGGTCCACTAAGATGTACCGTAATTTGTGGGAGATCTATTGGTGGAGTGGGATGAAGAGAGACATTGCAGAGTTTTTGGCTAAATGCTCAATATATCAGCAGGTTAAGATTGAGCAGCAGAAGCCTAGTGGGTCCATGTAGAATTTTAGTATTCCCACATGGAAATGGGAAGACGTGAACATAGACTTTATGACGGGTTTACCTCGTACTCATCATCAGAATGATTCAGTTTGTGTCATTATAGACAGGATGACCAAATCATCTAATTTCTTCCAGTCCATACCACTTATTCAATCGAGTATTATGCCAAACTCTATATAAGAGAGTTAGTTAGATTACACGGTGTTTCATTGTCTATTATATCAGATAAAGGTGCCCAGTTCACCTCTTATTTCTAGAAAGCATTCTAAAAGGGTCTTGGTACCCGAGTTCATCTCAGTAAACCTTTCATCCTCAAACAGATAGTCAAGAAGAAAAGATAATTCAGACTCTAGAATATATGCTAAGGGCATGTGCAATTGACTTTAAAGGTAGTTGGGATGACCACTTGCCTTTGATTGAGTTTGCATACAACAACAACTATCATTTTAGTATTCAGATGGCTCCATTTGAAGCTCTCTATGGTAGGAGATGCAGATCTCCAATAGGTTGGTTCAAAGTCGGTGAGGCCGCAGTTGTAGGGCCTGGTTTAGTATTTGATACCTTAGGAAAAGTCCAGTTGATCAAAGAAAGGCTCAAGATAGCTCAGAGCGGTCAAAAATTATACGCAGATATGCGCAGAAAGGATCTCAAGTTTGAGATTGGTGATTGAGTGTATTTGAAAATCTCTCCCATAAAGAAAGTGAAGAGGTTTGGCAAGAAGGGAAAGCTCAGTCCTCGATATGTCGGACTCTTCAAAATTCTCATTCGTTTTGGCAAAGTAGCTTATGAGCTAGAATTGCCGTTAGATTTAGCCTTAGTGCATCCAGTGTTCCATGTCTCTCTGCTTAATAAGTGCATAGGTGACCCAGCAGTTGTAGTCCCTATAGAGGGCGTAGATGTTCAGAACAGCCTCTCGTATGAAAAGATTCTAGCCAAAATTCTTGACTATCAAATTCGCAGACTGAGGAACCAAGAAGTTCCTCTAGTCAAAGTTCTTTGGTGGAATCAGTCTGTTGAGGGAGCTACTTAGGAAGAAGAAGCAAATATGCAGACCAAGTATCCTCACCTCTTCTCCGCAAACTCAGATCTAGATCAAGCTAACATTTTTCCTTAAGCTTATTCAGTTTCATGCTCATATTTCCATTATAAACTTGGTATCAATTACCATTACATACTCAGTCATATGTTCATGAGTCAATTCAGTCATGTAGACATGCATCAGATATGGATTCTCAGTATGAGAAACTCAGCTTATTAGAAATCTAGGTCATGCATTCATGAGTTAGTTATTCATACATTAGATATGCATGTTCAGTATGATAATTAAGTATATCAGCATCTTCAGTCATGAAATCGTGTATCAGATATACATGTCCGGTATTCACTTTTAGTTATAAGTTCTTCCCTCTTAGTCAGTCTCATTCGGGGACGAATGTTCCCAAGGTGGAGATATTGTAAGACACCATAAAACTCTAAGCTTAATTCAGTCCATTAATGCTTGTCAAGGGGTCCCAGACTTAGAATATTTTGGCTAAGTATCCAGACTTAGTTTTATTTTATCTTTCTAAAGTTTTCAATATTATTTTGCTACCTTCATGTCCATTAAAGGTTGATATTTAAGTTAATTCATGATCACAAATGTCAATTGGGGGTTCCCCGATGAGTTTTGGATTTTTCGAACCTCGTTTAGACTATGTTCAATTACCAAAACAGTGGGACGATGCGATGTTGGCGCGTCGCGTCATCCATCGCATCGACAGATGAAATTTTTCTCAGCTTAAGGCAATTTCCAGTGAAACGATGCGATCTCGACATGCCACATTAGTTATCACATTTGTTCCCTCAACGCATTGCGTCGGCTATAGCGTCGCTGGGCATATTTCTCTATCTTTAAAATACCTCGTCCTCTGGGTTATTTGGGTATTTTTCTCTCAACCATCAATCCCCAAAACACAAAATTAAGTACCCTATAGAGCAAATAAAATCATTCTCTCTCAAAGTTCTACAAGAGCAAACCCTAGTTCATCACCTTCAAGATCCAAAACTCAAGATTTCCACCATCAATTCTTAAGAATTCACCAACTAAGGTATGTAAGGTGTTCATACAAGGGTTCCTTCAACCCTTGGAGTTCAAGAAACCATTTTTAAAGCTTAAATAATGATGTTCATGTTGTGGATTTAATTGTATCCATGTTAATGATTGTGTATGGTTTCCAAGTTGAAATCTTTAACGTGTTTTCTTTAAATTATGATAGTATGCATGTTGAATTTTGATTCTCTTATGTTAAGACCCTTGAATTATGAACTAATATGGTAATCATGATGTATTAACATGCTATTCATGCCCAAGTACATGATTATGCCTTCTAAGTGTTTGACAAAATGCTTAAGTGAATGAATTGTGCATTTGCGACCATTTGTGATCTAGATGATGAACCCATACTATAACCATGTGTTTAAATTGACTATTATTCTAAAGCTATGCTTCGTAAGTGCTTGATGGAATGCTTATGAGATTGAAACTATGAAATTATGATATGTTAGCATGCATTCCTATTCATGTACAATGTTTATGAATTTCAAATATTTGATGAAATACCTCATTAGTTATATTAAGAATGGTTGGATATTGTCATGCCTTAAGAGTTGTAATGTCTTATTATTTTCATGCTATCTAGTCCTGGGGGTATTTAATACCCGATAATTTAGCTGATTACCTAAAGCTAGTGTTAGTTTCAAGATAATCTTAGTCATGCCATAATCAATAGAACTCAGACAGTTACATGACTCAGGAAAACTCAGTAAATTCAGTACCAGTCTAGTCCAATTCAGTATTCAGTTCAGATCTCAGTAAACTCAGTCAGTGAGTAGAATTCAGTAGTATTCCATTAGTAAACGAAACTTAGTAGACTTAGTCCAGTTTAGCTCAGCTTAATCAGTTCAGTGTCCATTCAGATAGGAGTAAGATTCAACACCAAGTGAACCCAAGAATAAGGAGTCACCTGATAGTATAGGGTGTGATTCTTAGAAGCAGTCCTTGTGTTTCAAAACTACGTAGCCAGTGTAGGTTGAAACATCAAACCTGCTAGATGAGCGTTGATGAGGTGGCTTAACCTTTTAGATGAGGGTCCCATTGTTCTCCTTATAGTACTTGTTAGATAAGGGTCACTCATAGTTTGTCCTTACCCGTGGTACGATATTGACACCCTTCCAACTGGGGTTACAAGTTGGACCCCAAATCAGTTATTTATGGGGCATATCGATTAGATAATACCTCCCACAATCCTAGTCTCATTCTTCAGAAAAGAACTTAGAAAGTTTTATAGATTTTAGGACTGTCAGATACATTCACTCAGCTTAGTACGGAACTCCACTTATTTCATTAGAATCAGGACTATCAGGAATAGTCACTCAGTTAACAGTATATCAGTACATCAGTTATCAGTAATCTATATTATCAGTATTCAGTATTCACAATGACCTCAATTACAATATATTTATTCATACATGTATTCTCTCTCCGTCAAGTTCATGTTCTCAGTTAGTTGTAGTTTATGTGTATAAACCCTTGCATTCAGTCTTACCCCCACTTTGCATACCAGTACATTCCCACATACCAATGCATACTTTTCTCTTACGCTATGGTGTTTTATACCATAGGATCAAACGCACGGGCTCCAGGGAACCATTAGCAGTTCAGATCCAGTCAATAGCAGTAGACTTAGCAGTGAGTCCTTATCATTTGAGGATGTTCTATTATTCTATTATTTCATAGACTCAGTATTTTTAGTACATGGAATTATTTAGGGGATTTTTCGATCAACTCTATAGTTCAGACAGTTTTAGAGGCTTTTCAGACTATAATATTTTCAGACAGATGTTTCAGTTTGGTATTGTTATACCGTATTTCTATTATGTTTCAGTATTAAACCTTATGGAAGTTCAGCCCATTATTCTGCAAAGTAAAATATTAGTCTAGACTGTGTAGCTTAACTTTCATAAAGACACCCACAGGCTATATGGGTCCAGTTCTCCCTCCTTAAAGGGCCCTAGTGTGTGTTAGCCACACAAACTAGAGATACCTAAGGAAGACCGAAGAATTCCACGACATCATGTCAATCCAGGATACATATACATATATATATATATATATATATATATAGTGTGTGTGTGTGTGTATGTGTGTGACACAAGTACACAGTCATCAAGACCAACCCTCTCATCGACATACATGAGTTTCCAGTATCAGCCCTCCCGGGACCTCCACCTTCAAGGCCTAGCTACACAACTACTTTTAAGCCTAATTAAAATAATTTTTACACAACCCATACATTTAACCAAGGAATTATCCATTAAGGTATCAACCATAAGTATCGTCATACCATTACGTTTGCAAACTTATAATTATGCCATACCAATTCCATCAACTTGGGGAATGCCACAACACCTTTATTCATTAAATTAAGTAGGGGGATGCCATGAACCCTTTTGTTCATTAAATCAAATTTGGGGAATGACTTGACCCTTTTTAGTTTATCAAAATAACTCAAGGGAATGCCTCGACCCCCCGAGCTTCCAACTTAAAATAAAAAACATGGCCAATAAAGCCTTCAAAACTAGTTTTCATTCGTTTAATTATTTATGCATGCAATAGCTTAGGTGAGTAAGTCAAACCATTATTCAAAACTAATTATGCAAGTGGGTTTATGGAATTCAATTTCCAAGACCAAATTCTAAATGAAAATCGTCAATCTGGGGGAATGCCTCAACCCCCTTTCCAATTCTCATACCCATGCACCCAATTAGTTCAAAAATCATTGATAAAGCATAAAAAATGCATATAAAATCATGGAATCCAATTCATGTAACATTCATTCCAAAACCCTCAACCCATATCAAAATCCAGATTCAAATCCATATGAATAACCAATTAAACACATGTTTTTAGTAAAACAAGTTTAAGGTGAGAGGTGAATGCCTAAAAGTGTCAAAATTATGGAGAGAAATCACCACTTGGAAGCTCTAAATGACGGCAAAGAGCTCAAGACCATTCTCAAAGAACCAAGTGATCTCATATATGAAGTGTGAAGAGGATCCTTGGAACATACCAAGGCCGCCCCTAAAGATACACTCTAAGGGCACCATTTTGTCACCCTTTTATTAAAAAGTCTTTTGGAAATTTCCTCTTTTATTTGTAATAGACTATAAATAGAACAATATAGGGTTTATTTCATTTAATTTTGATGATATTGTAAGTTTTGTAACATTTGAAACACTCTCTCTCTAGTGTGAGAACCACTCCACCCAAAACTAGGGCAATCCAAGTATGGATTCACTTATGTTGTGTTCTTAGCTTGGAAACGTAGGTGCTTGG
This sequence comes from Capsicum chinense, assembly GCA_026120095.1. Classification (NCBI taxonomy): domain Eukaryota; kingdom Viridiplantae; phylum Streptophyta; class Magnoliopsida; order Solanales; family Solanaceae; genus Capsicum; species Capsicum chinense. The sequence continues at coordinate 242,149,449 of JAPEIP010000006.1, forward strand.
GGAGAATGACATCCTTTTTGTGTCCACATAAGAGTGCTGGTATTGGTATTACTTTATTTAAGGGTCTTAGTGTTTGATATACACTTAGGTTCTTAGTTCTTGTAATAGTTTATGTCATACTACCTATCCCTTTGTTTTAGTGAAATCGTTTGTTGTTGTGTCTTATAATCTTATACATGTTTGTTATTTTTGTTCCCTTATTGTTGTTATCATCTTGTTAATCATATTGTTAGTTTGGTTGTTGGTTGAAATTGGTGTTGTTTACACCTTGTTATCTTATTATTTTTGTGTTATTGTTGCTGCCGAGACTTGTTCTCCTTTAGTCGTCAGTTTCTTCTTGTATTGTGGACTATTTTATGCTATTTTTCTGTGTTTCATATTTTGATTTGTATCATTTGGTATCATAGCATGGCTGATTTTGTTCCCACAAGATCAATCTTGGTCTTGCTTGCTTGAACATTCAAAAAAAAGTAGTGTTCTTGAGTTTGAACCCTGACCAAGAGTTGTGCTCTTATTATGTCTTAGCCGAGACATAAGGCTAGATCTAGAAGTCTTTTACTTGTCTTGATTGTTTCTAGTGTTATTTTCTTCACCACTAACACTAAAGGAGTGTAGATCTAAGTTTGAGCTTGTATTATTGGTATTGTTGGTGTGAACCTAAGCTTAGCTATGTGGTTGACATTGTTGTTGTGGATTGGAGTTAGGACGTGTGGATATTGTTGTTGTTCTTGGTGGTTGTTGTTTTTGTTGTTGTTGATGTTCTTCACCACCTTCATATCTTGTTAAAGATAAAGTGAATGTTAGATCTAAAAAGGTGAAGAAAAAGGTGTAGTACTTGTTAGTCTTGAAAGACTTTACCACACAAAGATTTTATAATCACCTTTTCAACCACCTTTCATGATTTAAGGACCATGTTTTAAGGAAGAAGTAAAAGTAAAGTTAATCCTTTGAATTTGAAGAAGGGCTCCAAGACTTGTATTTCCCTCCTTTAAACAAATTCCACCAATTCCAAAGCATAACTTGATAAAGACTTGAGTTGGAAAAATAAGAACTTGATAAAACCGCAACCACTAATGGACTACTACGTCACCATTTACTATACAACGCAATAATTTTAAGCTCAAATTTTGGATTCTTAGTCTCGTTTTCTTGTTCCTTTAGTTTCATTTGTTGATTTTAATACTAATTGACAAGCTAGAACTCATCTATCAGATTGTAAGTTAGTTTTTGAGTCCGTTTATTCATGTTTGCATTTATTGTGTGCTTTGCCTTTTGAATCGTTGTTAGTTCTTGGCTCAAGTCCGAAGAGATTTCTTTGAGTTACAAACTGAAATCTATTTCAGACAAGAGTAGACTCACCCCTCAACTCCTCATGGACTACAAGCTGACTTGGAATATTTATGAAGCCAAGTGTGAGATAATCAAAGGTGTGAGGGTGCTATAAGGATATTGTTAAGCTAATTGTTTGTTGTTATTATTTTTTAGGTACCGTGGATAATAATACTACCTCGGACCCTTTTGAAGATTTCAAATGGGACCATGAAAAGCTACGCCAATTGATATCCACACTTAGACCACCAAACCCAACTTCTCTTGTCTAAGCGCCACTTATTCAAAAACTCCCTTGTGATGAGAGCTTCCCAACGGAGAAAGTGAGCTGCAATGACATACACCAAGGTGAAGATCACACCCCATGTGAGCTATAAGGTAACGATACTATCTCATACACTCTTATAGACTTAGAATGTTGTGATATGGCTCGCGGTAGCCAAATGGATATAGTTGTAGGTTCGCCTAGAGTAGAAGTGCATGAGTCTCCTTTTTGTGATACTCTTGGTGTTGTTAGGTTGCATGAAAATCAAACTCTTGTTGTAAGTACGCAAGCACTAGTTGATCATTTAGATTACAAAATTAATTCTTCTCGTAAGAATGATTTGTATCCATCTAGTGCTAGCACTTATTAATTGAATAATTATTGTCAAGTGATAAGAGTATTCACACATCAGTAGACCCTTGTGAAAACCAAGGTGAGTCTATGTTGGCATGTGAGTTGCCAACGACTAGTAGGGGTGTGTATGATGATCTTGAGAATGAAGGTGATTTTTTGAACATATTGTGTGGTGAAAGCTTTGCTATTAGTTTTGTTCATAGAAATCATGTAAATGGAATTGTTGTGGAGAATGACATATATCTTTTTGATGGAGGACTTTTAGGTCTAACTCCTTATCCTTGAATAGTAGTCTTCTCTTAAAGAAAAATGTTGTGTGTAATTATGAGGATGACACTCTAGTGGAAGAAAAGAATAGTCTCAGCTTGTATCCTTGGCTACTTCTGCCATTTGATCTCGGTGCCATCTTAGGGTGTGGAAGGAGTAGTCTCAGCTTATGTTCATTATCTCTCGGTGTTTATCCTACCACTTCTTTTGTGACATTTGTACTAATCTTTTCTTGCTTAAAACAAAGAATTCGTGGTTATATTTCGTGTGTGTCCCACCTTGGCATGATAATGCTATGTATTGTACTAACACTAACCCTCATGTCATGGGGATATTGTGCTTGTTTGTCCTTTCTTTAATTTTGCAAGGTATGGATTCGAGGTCGAATCCTTTTCAAGAAGGGAAGGATGATACGAGCCAAATGGCCATCATAGCTTTTGATGGCATCATTCGAGGCCAACACCTAAGGACTCTAGTTTTAGTCACCTTGGAGGCACAAGAAGATGCATGGACCCATTTTGAGCATACCATAAAGTGATATGATGGCAGATAGATCAAGAACATTCTCAAGGAACCAAGGGAGTGCATATGTGAAGTATGAAGAGGAGCCTTGGAACACACCAAGGCCGCCCCTAAAGATATACTCCAAGGGCGTCATTTTGTCACGCTTTCATTAAAGGGTCTTTTGGACATTTCCTCTTTGATTTGTAATAGACTATAAATAGAACAATCTAGGATTTAGTTCACTAGATTTTGATGATATTGTAAGTCTTGTAACACTTGAAACACTCTCTCTCTAGTGTGAGAACCACTCCACCCAAAACTAGGGCAATCCAAGTGTGGATTCACTTGTGTTGTGTTCTTGGCTTGGAAACATAGGTGCTTGGGGAGATTGACGTCCCTCTTGTATCCATGTAAGAGTGTTGGTGTTGCTATTACGTTAGTTAAAGGTCTTAGTGTTTGATATACACTTAAGTTCTTAGTTCTTGTGATAGTTTATGTCACACTACTTATCCCTTTGTTTTAGTGAAATCATTTGTTGTTGTGTCTTGTAATCTTGTACCCGTTTGTTGTTGTTGTTCCCTTATTGTTGTTGTCATCTTGTTAATCATCTTATTAGTTTGGTTGTTGGTTGAAATTGGTGTTGTTTACACCTTGTTATCTTGTTATTCTTGTGTTGTTGTTGTTGCCGAGACTTGTTCTCCTTTGGTCCTCAGTTTCTTCTTGCATTGTGGACTGTTTTGTGCCATTTTCGTGTGTTCCATAGTTTGGTTTGTATCATTGTTCAACAGATGTCACATTTGTTGCAACTTAGTTTTGAACATTTGTTGCAACTTATTAATCATTTTTTAAAATAGTCAAATTGATAGAGTAAAATCAGTAACATCCCATACTCAAAAATGTTTAATATGTTTGAATATTCTCTACCAACATACTCTATATTTGTTGGAAATGATCAAACAGATTTAGACATCTGTTGCAACAGATGTATAATATGTTTGATTATTTTCAACATACTCTATAGGATGGTCTAAAGTGTAAATACAATAACTTGAGAACACCCCTCAAACCTATTAATAACTAATCTGATTTTTTTCACCTATACGCAATTAAAATAAATTGTGCCACTACAATTTAATTTTGAAACTCTTTTGTCACTCTTAATTCATTGTCTATTGGCCGGATATGGGCTAAAGGGTGCCAATTTCTTAAGTTGTGGCCTTTTTATGCCATTCAGAAAGCCAACTTGTCATGGGGTGCCAAAGTTTTAAAATAGTAAGGCGCTTTGATGAGTTGTGGTTCATTATTTAGCTCATCTTGATCCAAGCAAACTTTGGACAGGCTAAATAATGACCCTTTTATTGATTCAATTTAACGCGTTTAAATTCAGCTCCAAATTTGTCATTCTGAGGAAGCACAAATAGTTTGAGATTAAGAGGTATTAGTTTTCTGTTCGTGTTGCTCAATAAAAATGGTCTTAACATCTAAGACGCTATAATTTGACTATAGAAGAAGCATACAACTCCATATCTAAGAGAACAACAAGTGGCAGCAATATTGAAGAGGTTGTGTCGTCATCCTTCTTGGTCTCTGAACTCTAATTTGATTCATACTCGACAGCCTGGATCATGTCGATAATTTTGTCGGTGACTTGGTGCAAATATAACTTGCAAAAGGAATCGGTTCTAACTTCTAACTCGAATCCATCTCTTCTTTTTACCCGTGGATCAATATATTTTAATTTGTCTGTAAAAGGTAATCAATCGTCTTATTTTCAAGGTTATAGTAATCCTGATTACAATAGACAACGAGAATATATAACTGCCTTCACATATATGTAAGTGTATATCGGGTGAGCATTTTGTGGTAACCTGTGCAATATTTCACAAAAATCTTCAGATATTAAACTCTATTCTAATATTAGTTCACCATTTTGGAGTTTTCTTGTTTTAAAAAGCTCAGATCACGTATAGAACCTTTATAAATGAAGAAAGAACCGTTCTTCAGGAACAAGTAGAGCTTAATAATCAGCAACTCACATTAACATATGATCTCTTTTCTTATTTTCATTTCGTACAAGAATGTTGGGTATCAAATCTACACTTTCGAGTCTCAAGAAATGTTATGATGCAGTTTTATCTGGGGCTCTTCGTATATATTAAGGAATTAACAAATTTTGATCTTGTAGCAGTATGATACAAGAAAGCTACGAATCAAGCAGATTTTTTAGACAGTAAGTTCCAAAAACAAACCATGCTAAAAGAATAAGTGAGAAAGACAATAATGCTACCAAAAAAGGCCATCCCACCATGAAAATGCCAAAGCATACAACTAGAATGAAAGGTGAAAATGACCTCAGGATTGAGATGTTGTCAACCCAATGTCCTTTGAACAATAAAAGAACCCCAACATTGATCATGTTCCAATCCATCGATCCACCAAAGCAGAGCCTGTTCAGGCAATTAGCAAGAAATGAATAGCTGTTGCACGTGAATAAGTTATAGGATTTGTGCTCAAAATGGCGAAC
>JAPEIP010000006.1:242154791-242173582 GCA_026120095.1 Capsicum chinense
AAGTGAGAAAGACAATAATGCTACCAAAAAAGGCCATCCCACCATGAAAATGCCAAAGCATACAACTAGAATGAAAGGTGAAAATGACCTCAGGATTGAGATGTTGTCAACCCAATGTCCTTTGAACAATAAAAGAACCCCAACATTGATCATGTTCCAATCCATCGATCCACCAAAGCAGAGCCTGTTCAGGCAATTAGCAAGAAATGAATAGCTGTTGCACGTGAATAAGTTATAGGATTTGTGCTCAAAATGGCGAACGCTTGATTGGATGGCGTCATCCCAAGTAGTTGCAGACCCAAACTCCGAGTGTTTATAGCCATGTTTGCATGTGTGCGCAGCAAGGTTTCGCGGAAAGCAACACTGTCCAATAATTCAACATTCAGAAATTCTTGTCAATACGTTGTTGGTAAGATCAAATTGGCATATTTCTTTATTCGGGGTAACTAAAAAAATGAGCATAGTGACTCGTGGAAGTGTTGGAAGTTATGCATGACATCGAGCATGTGAATGCAAATACTCGTGGAAGTGTTGGAAGTTATGCATGACGTCGAGCATGTGAATGCAAATACTAGGGGCGATGCATTAGGGGAGATGGGGGAGAGGTTACTGAGTGGCATAATGCTACAACTAATGAGTGAAAGGCTAAGAGCATGCTACAATAAGTTGTACCTGTTTTCTGTCTAGTTGAAGGTATTTGGCCACAGAACCAAGTGCACAATCATCCACATTAATAAAGTTGGAACCAGAGAAGGCCACGGCAGAACCATCCTCTGTGCATATGCCTACATGTCCAATGAAAGGTGCCAACCATGAGACTACTGGTAGGGGAGTCCAAACTAAACAACAGGGGAACTTAGTATTCTCTGGATTTATTTCATCAAGAGGCCAAAACTCATGCTGAATGTCTTGGACTGCTCTTATGCTCTCCATTTTATAGGCAGGTTCCAAATCCATTAAAGAAAGTGCTCCTGTTGGCATATGGTGACATACAATTTTGCAGTCATGAAAAAAGGTTTCTGTGAAGAGAGTAAAACAAAAACAAGCAAAAGCAGCTATAAAGAAACATTAGGTGCCAACTGTACTATGTCATACAACTGCATTAATTGATCCGCAGATGTAGAATAAATATCCAGGATTGCTGATGGTTAAAGAAATTTAAAAATTGAGTTAAGCCATCACTGAAATAATAAGACATTTCATTAGATGCAAATCAAATTCAACAATTCCATAAGTGCAAAAGTTCTCTTGGATATCCATATAAAAGGTAGTAACTAATACCTTTATGCAAGCATACAGTTGAAAGTGGTTTTAGCGAAACTTCCATAACAGCTTAGAATATTCAACTCTCTTTCTTTAATTTGAAATGCATGAGTTGAACACCCCAACTCAACGTGGAAAGTTAGCAATGATTATATCTTCATAATGATCTGCTCTACATCTCTACTGTGACAAAAGTTTATGTCAGTTCTCTTTCTTCCACAGTATCCCTGTGCTCTCATATGTAGTGTTTTGGTAATTCTTGTGAATGACTAAGATTTTATGGAATTCTGTGAGTTGCTTCACAACTTCAATGACCAAAGTATTTCTCTGGTGATTCTAAACCTGCACTTCTAGGTTTCACTTTTTAGGATGCTAAAAGATGCTCCTCTAGAACTAGGCAACCAGAGGCGGATCCAGGATTTGAAGATTGCGGGTGCCAATGTTTTTGATTTAAATTTATTATTAGTGATGGACATCGACTTCGGATGCACATTCAGTTAGTTCAATCCGTTTTGGGCTAATTTGTTTCAATTTTAAAAATTTTTTGTTCATAAATAATAGACAATCATCGAATAAAAATAAATTTTATGCTACTCAATCTAATTCTTGGTCAAATACTGTTGAACAAAAAGGAGAAACATAAATAAAAAAAAACTAAAATTTCAAGTACGCAATTATACCCTTTTAATTCGAACATGATGTAATCAGAAAATTATAATTTATAGTGAGTTCTATAAAAATTTAAAAGAAGAAGAAAGAGAGCATAAAGAAAGTTTATCGTCCCCTCAACAACACAAGAAAATACTGTTTATTACGAAAATTCCTAAATTATATTTACCAAACATAATTGTTAGAACATTAGTAGAAATAGGAATATTATATATAATCCTACTTTTGTAATACCTATTTGGAAAAGGATTGTGTCGAATGAGTTGGCAAATCAAGGCATAATCTGCTCCACTGATGAGCCGGTAGATTTGATTACAATCTGCTCCATAAATTGTCAGATATGATTGCAATTTGTTGCTGTAAATATGGACATCATATATTGTTATTCTAGGAAAATAGATTGGAGAGAATTTCTTGATTCATGTATCTTCTAGGAATTAGGGATTAATTAGATTATTTGATCTTCTTGTTCACCTATAAATATTGTACAACTCTAATGACTAAAGACATGCTTTTGTAGTATCCAAACTTTCATGGTATCAGAGTGGGATTCTTTTCCCTAATATCATATGGTTAAAACAGCCTTTCACGGAGAATACCTTTCTGAAACATCAAAAGAAGACAAAATATCTTCTCAGGAAGTTCCAACAGAAAATATGATGACTCAAGGAGGCAATGTTTCTCACATGCCCTTCGAGCTAACTTCTCATCGACTAAACGAGAAGAACTATCTAGAATAGGCACAATCTGTTAAGCTTGCAATTGATGGTCGTGGAAAGTTGGGACATCTGACCGGAGAGACGAAAAAACCGAAAGTCGGATACACAAAGATGAACACCTGGAGATCAGAGAATTCACTCGTGATTGCCTGGTTAATAAATTCCATGGAGCCAGTCATAGGTAAGACTTATTTTTTGTTACCCACTGCTACGGAAGTATGGGAAGCTGTTAGAGAGACATTCTGATGTAGAAAATGCCTCTCAAATTTTTGAGTTAAAAATTAAACTATGACAAGCTAAGCAAGGTGAGAAAGAAGTCACTGCTTATAATAATGAAATGCTATCTTTGTGGCAAGAGTTAGACCAGTGTTACAATGATGAATGGGAGTGTTCTGTGGATAGTGTTAGAGCAAATAAAAGGGAAGAAAATGAGAGAGTTTACCTTTTTTTAGCGGGATTAAATCGGGAGTTTGATGAAGTCAGGTCACGAATCCTAGGAAAAATCCTCTACCCTCACTTCGTGAAACCTTTTCTGAAGTTAAAAGAGAGGAAACTAGGAGAAATGTTATGTTAAAACCTGATTTAAGCATTGAACTTAAACCTACTATAGACTTTTCAACTCTTGTAAAAGTTAAAAATGAAGATGACAAAAAGAAAAGGCAATGGTGCGATCATTGCAAGAAACACCGGCACACCCGTGAAACATGTTGGAAGATTCATGGGAAACCACCAAACTTGAAGAAGAAGGGAGTTGATAATCGTAGCTCTCAATATCAACATGATCGGCCCTCCAAGCAACTTATTTTGATCGGGGGCAGCAACATTTTCCAGAATCGTCTCTATTTTCAAAGAAACAATAGGAAATTCTGCACAAACTCCTGCAATCTCCACAATTTCATCCAAATGCACCAAATACTTCTACTCCTTCTTGCTCCTTTGTTGAAACAGGTATTGTACCATCCATTTTTCTTAGCGCCAACTCCAAACAAATAGATTTTTGGATCATAGATTCAGACATGGTTGGAAGTTTCCGTTTTTTCTCTACTTATACTCCTTGTGCGGGGAATCATAAAGTCAAGTTAGATGATGGTTCCTTCTCTACAATTGCTGGAAAAGGAACTGTTAAACTATCACCTTCCCTCACACTTATGATATTCTTCATGTTCCAAAACTCTCTTGTAATCTGGTTTCTGTCAGCAAATTATCCCGTTCTCTTAATTGTCGTGCTATTTTTGACTCTGATTTATGTGAATTTCAGGAAGAGGTTTCGGGGAAGACGATTGGCAATGCTAGAGAATCTGGAGGTCTTTATTTTCTTGACAACGGGAACAACTCTCTACAACTGAATCCTATTTGTTCGAACTCTACTTCTATTTTGAATAAAGTCATGTTTTGCCACTATAGGCTTGGTCATCCAAGTTTTTATTATTTAAGACATTTGTCACCTCATTTATTTAGAAATAAAAATTCATTCTTGTTCCAATGTGAATTCTGTGAAATGGCTAAGCATCACCGATCTATTTTTCCTTCTCAAAAGTATCAGGCTTCAAAGCCTTTTATGATGATTCATAATGATGTTTGGGAACCATTTAGAATTTCAACAATGTCTGGAAAACAATGGTTTGTAACTTTTATTGACAATCATACTAGACTGAGTTGGGTTTTTTTATTGAAGGACAAATCTGAGGTTAAAAATGGGTTTGAGATTTTCTCTGTCATGGTGGAAATACAGTTTAATGAGAAAATCAAGATTTTTCAAAGTGACAATGGTCGTGAATTCTTTAATGAACAATTACAACAACAACAAACCCAGTGTATTCCCACATAGTGGGGTCTGGGGAGGATAAGATATACGCAGTCCATACCACTACTTCCGGAGAAGTAGAAAGGTTGTTTCCGATAGACTCCCGGCTCAAGACAAGGAATAATAAGCAAATCCGTAATAAAGCATGGGACAGGATAACAAGACATAAATACGCCATCCACAAGGAAAAATATGCAAGGAATAGTAAACAATTTCGTAATAGAGCATACAACAAGGTGGCATAACAAGAATAATATACCTACCAAGTAATGCCGTACCCGTAACTGCTCCATGTCCCGCCTGATCACCTCTCTCCAATATTTCTTCGGCCTGCCCCTACCCAGCCTGAAACCATCCAAAGCTAGCCTCTCACACCTACGAACCGGGGCATCCGTGCCCCTCCTTATCATGTGACCGAACCATCTCAATCGAACTTCCCGCATCTTGTCCTCCACCGACGCCACTCCAACCTTTTCCCGAATAGTCTCATTCCGAACTCTATCACCCCTAGTAAGCCCACACATCCAACGCAACATCCGCATTTTCGCCACCCTTAATGAACAATTAGGAAGTTTTTTTAGAAAAACAGGGGTAGTACACCAAAGCTCTTATCCTGATACACCTCAACAAAATGACATTGCAGAAAGAAAGACTGCACCTTTTAGAGGTAACGAGGGCTTTAATGTTTACTAGTAAAGTTCCACAGTACCTTTGGAGAGAGGCTCTCTTGACTGCCACTTACCTTATTAATAGGATGTCATCCCATCCTCTCAAATTTAAAATACCTTTTAATGTTTTCAGAGAGAGTTTTCCTAACTCTAGGTTAACTACAGCTTTGCCACTAAAAGTTTTTGGGTGTACAACATTTGTTCATGTTCATAATCGCAGTAAACTTGAACCGCGGGCTAAGAAGTGTGTTTTTGTATGATATGCTCCAAGTTTAAAGGGATATAAGTGTTATGATCCACATGCTAGGAGGATTACTGTCACAATGGATCTAACTTTCTTTGAGTCCCAACTCTATTTTACTACTCATCTTCAGGGGGAGCATCACGTAGAAGATTCGGTTTTTGGGATATTGAGGAAAATGGACATCAGACAAATGAGGAGCTAAATATTACAATAAATACTGATGTGAGGGGTCTGGGAGAAGATATGAATACGTGTGATCCAAATGATGAAAAGGGCAGCGATTTGAGAAATGATAAGGACCTAAATGACTTAAATGATAAAAACTCTGATATTGAACCTATAGAGCCTTTAAATGACAAAAATAAAAATGGAAATGGAGAACAAACAAAAGAAATACAGGTGTACTCGAGAAGGAACCGAACTCAAGACAAAAAGATCGAAGATTCTCAACACTGCCAAAAGTCAATTCCGTAAGACCTTACTAGAATTCAAGGTAATCTTCCAACTGATTCTATTTCTAATTCTTTCTCTAAACTGGACATACCTATTGCAAAACTCAAAGGTGTTAGAAATGCTCCTAAATATCCTATTTCTATGTTTGTGTCCTATAAAAAGTTGTCTCCTAGTTATTCAGTCTTTACTTCACAACTTCTAGTATGGAGATTCAAAAAGCTGTGCAGGATGCTCTACGAGTTCCCGAGTGGAAAAGGGCCATTTTGGAGGAATTGCGAGCTCTTGAAAAAAAAAAGACATGGGAATTGGTAGATCTACCCAAGGAAAAGAAGCCAGTAGGCTACAAATAGGTGTTCACTACCAAATTCAAATCAAATGGATCCTTGGAGAGGTATAAAGCCCACCTAGCAGCTAAGGGATTCACACAAACATATGGCATTGACTATCTTGAGACGTTTGCTCCAGTGGCTAACTATCTTGAGACGTTTGCTCCAGCGGCTAACTATCTGAGACGTTTGCTCCAGTGGCTAAGTTAAACTCAATTAGAGTTCTATTGACAATTGTGGTAAATCTTGACCGGTCGCTTCAACAATTGGATATGAAGAATGCTTTCTTGAATGGGCAACTAAAGGAAGAAGTCTACATGGAGCCCCCCCAGGTTTTGAAGAGAAATACAAGTCAAAAACATGCAGACTTAAAAAATCTCTTTACGGTCTAAAACAATCTCCAAGGGCTTGGTTTGAGAGGTTTACTCAATTTGTGAAGAAGCAAGGGTATGTGCAAGGACAATCAGATCACACAATGTTTACTCGACATTCACTAGAAGGAAAATTTGCAGTTCTTATAGTGTATGTCGACGATATCATCCTCACAGGAGATGATGCGATTGAAATAGGAAAACTAAAGAAATATCTCGCCTCAGCATTTGAGATAAAGGACTTAGGCGCACTGAAATATTTTCTCGGCATGAAGGTTGCAAAGGAATTATAGTGTCACAAAGGAAGTATTTTCTTGACCTGTTAAAAGAAACAAGAATGAGTGGACCAGTTGAAACTTCAAATGACCCGAATCTACAGTTTGCAAAGAAAGGAAAATTGATTCATAGGGGCCAATATCAGAGACTGGTAGGCAAGTTGATTTACTTGTCACATACTTGCATGGTTTTTAACGAGGCATCAAACAAATTCGTATTATAAGATAGGTGTACATTTTTTTCCTTCACTAGAAATTATTTTTCACAGGATTTTTTCTAGTAAGGTTTTAGCGAGGCACATCATCTATGGATATCCAAGGGGAATTGTTGTAAAAGTGTGGATGTCCACCACTCTAGAAATTACTCCCACTACTTATCTCCATTATTTCCCTCCATGATGAAGATAACCTCCACCATTCATGGCCATTATTCTTATAACCTTTCACATTAATAACCTCCTCCATTATGTTAATGGTTAATGTCATGTTTATGACAACCTTTTGCACGCCTCTAGATGACACTATAAATAGAGGCATAAGGATTCATATTATATATACGAACAATTGGAAGAATGAAAAGCTCTCATCTCTTGTCTTGTCTCATTTTCTTGTTTACTTCTTTCATATTGCTACTTTTTTAGATTAACTCTAATACTCCCTTTGTTTGATTTTACTTGACACACCTATTAAAAAAATAATTAATAATATGGTTATTTTATCATAATACCCCCATTAAATGAAGTTTACATTGTGTTTTAAAATTAATTTAAAGAAAAAATATTTAATGTTAAAGGTAAAATATTTTTTCTCTTTTCTTGATATGTAAAAAATGACAAGTAAAAATAGAAATTCAATTAGAAAAATAGTGATAAGTAAAAGCGAACGAAGTGAGTACTGAGTAAATAATTATGAGATAGAGGAAGTAATCCACCAAGATAGAGGAAGTAATCATTAAACAAAAGTGACAAAACAGATGAAGTGGGGACCACAAGAGGCTTCTTTTAGGGTGTCTAGGTGGGGCCGCGGTTCACGCATCTATCTCAAATTCTGTCCTTCCCCATTTCCAAAAGAAAAAGATAGTTAATCAATCTATAATAATAATAATGATGAATATAATAAAAGTGAAAAGTAAATATTTATATGTTTTGTTCCACACTTTCCCATTGTTTTCTTGTGTGCTGCTTAATAATCAACCACCACCACCTGCTGCCTGCTAGAAAAAAACTGAAGAAAAGCTGTTTTCATTAGTTTGATTTCTTACCTCATTTAAGGTACCATTTTTCTCTTGTTCATTAAGTTGTTGAAATTTAGTTACTTTGTTTGCTTTTTCATTGTTTTGGTGTATGCTTAACTTAAAATCCATCAAGATTTCCTTTCATTTTTTGAGTAAGTAAGAGAAAGGGGCTTAAGGTTTTTGATTAATTAAATTGCCATATAGAGACTTGCAAGCCCTTCATTTTTTATTTTTTTTGGCTTAATGTATTTGATGTCTCTAGATTCTCAAAAATCAGAACCAATAGAGAATCTTTCTTCCTTTTTGTTTTCAGATTACCATGAGCTAGATAGGGTTCTGTGCTACATATTAACAATGTTGTTGGAGATTCAAAGTTTAAAAATAGCTTTGATTTCATCCTGGAGAATATTGTGTTGCCTTGTTAGATGAAGATGACAAAGCACCGTAGTGACCAAATAAACCTTTTCGGTTCTCTAACCGGCAAAGTTGTTGCCATGTGACCAGGAGGTCACAAATTCAAGCTGTGGAAACAGCCTCTCGCGTAATTGCTAGGTAAGGCTGCATACAATAGACCCTTGTGGTCCAGCCCTTCTACGAACTTGCGCATAGAGGGAGCTTTAGTACACTGAGCAGCCCTTTGGTAAGATAGCCTGCACATGTGAGCTGAGTTTTTGGGAAGTCTGCTTGAATGCTAGTCTCCTTGTCAACAGCTTGTGAAAGTGTCTAACAAGAAGCCATAAGGAAGTAACATTAATGCAGATACAATGCAGAACATCTTATTGCCTACACTTATATTTTCTTTTCTTTGATAAATTAATGATCTTATTAATGTGAGTAAACTCTTGTATAGAAGCAATAAACCAAAAAGTAGAGAAACCTACAAACTGTCCGAGACCTCATGGTTGGAGATTAACCAAAAACAGGAGGTTATTCCTCAAGTATACAAAGTTATCATCAACTCTTTCAAAAGATTTCCATGCTCTCCTTCCAAATGAATCGTATAAGGGTTAAAGGGGCTATTTCCCATGCCCTACATCTTCTTTCCTTTTTCTAAGGTCCATCTTTGTAACAGGTCCTTTACTGCACCCAGCATTATCCACTGTACATGCTCAGGACCAGCTTTCATTAACCACAGCCAGGTAACACCTGAAAATGCAACAGTAGGCCATCCAGATACTTGCACATCTATACACAAAGCACCCACTAACATGTATATGTTGGAATAAATCCCGCCACGATAATAATATTGCGGTAATAAAGAAAAATAATTACAACAACGGTAATACGGTTAAACAACAAGAACAATAAGAGCGAGAAAATGACACCAAGATTTTTACGTGGAAACCCAATGAGGGAAAAACCACGGGCCAAGAGGAGCAATTGATATCTCTTTAGTACGGAATTTTACACCATAGTCACAAGTACAATACTCAAAGTGACTACTACACACTCAAAAGAAATCTCTCTTTTGATTTTTTCACCTCGCTACAATATCGCTCACACTCTCTATTTTTCCTCACAGACTAAACTCTCTGTGATGCCTCGCTCTATTTTTCTTTCTCTCTTTGTTGGTATGTTTTCCAAATGAGCTCAAGAGCTCCTTTTATAGGCAAAAATCTACCCACAAAACTTCATGAAAGGGCATGACTTTCCTAACCAAGAAAGGCCAAAATTGCCAAAGGCCATTTTGCCAAAGGTCAATTTGCCAAAGGCCAATTTGACTACTCTAATGTTAGCCTATGACCTTTGCAACCAATTAAGAGAAAGCTGAAACATGGGATGGATCCTAAAAATCTCCCCCTCCAGTCCCATGCACCTGAGGAGGTATCCTCATTCTTCTCAGAGAGAGCTCATGCCGACAAGTTCTTTGCACAACTCGAACTTGTCTTGTGATACCACCTTGGCCAGCATATCCGAAGGATTCTCACTTGTAGGGATTTTCATGATCAGTATAGATTTGTCCTCTATCTTTTCTCGAATCCAGTGATATCTCACATCGATATGCTTCATTCTTGCGTGATACATGGTGTTTCTGCTTAAGTTTATTGCACTTTGACTGTCACAATAGACAATGTACTCCTTCTATGCAATCCAAGTTCTTGAAGAAACCGTTTCAGTCATACCATCTCCTTGCCAGCTTCAGTAGCTGCAATATACTCGGCTTCAGTTGTAGAGAGTGCGACACATTTCTGCAACTTCGACTGCCATGATATAGCTCCCCCTGAAAATGTAAACAAATATCCTGTAGTTGATTTTCTGTTGTTAAGGTCACCTGCCATATCAGCGTTTGTATAGCCCTTCAAGATTGGATCAGTTCCTCCAAAACACAAGCAATCAATCGAGGTTCCTCTTAGGTACCTCAGTATCCACTTGACTGTTCCCAGTGTTCTTTTCCAGGATTTTCAAGGAACCTGCTAACAACACCAGCTGCATGAGCAATATCCGATTTGGTACACACCATAGCATACATCAAACTCCCGACTACTGAAGAATAAGGAACGTTAGCCATATTTCCCTTCTCTTCCTTTGTTGTAGGACACGTTTTCTTGCTTAACTTCAAATGACCAGCAAGAGGTGTGCTAACAGCTTTAGCACTCTTCATGTTGAAGCTTTCGAGTACACGTTCAATGTACTTCTCCTGAGATAGCCACAACTTTCTTCTTGTTCATTCTCGAACAATCTTCATCCCCAGAATTTGTTGCGCTGGGCCCAAGTCCTTCATATCAAATGACTTGGACAGATCTTTCTTCAACTTGGCAATCAGCTCCTTATCTTGTCCTACAATCAACATGTCATCCACATACAACAACAGAATAATAAAGTTGTTGTTCGAAAATCTTTTAAAGTATACACATGGATCAAAATAAGTCTTTTTGTAGGTTTGACTTTGCATGAATGAGTCAAACTTCTTGTACCACTGCCTTGGTGCCTGCTCCAATCCATAGACTCTTATTCAGTTTACAGACCATGTGTTTCTTTCCAGCTACTTCAAATCCTTCTGGCTGGTCCATATAGATTTCTTCTTCCAAATCTCCGTGAAGAAATGCAGTTTTCACATCCAACTGCTCCACTTCAAGATCTAGGCTAGTTGCTAAGCTCAAAATGGTGAGAATAGAAGTCATTTTGACAACGGGTGAGAAGATTTCATCAAAATCAATACCTTTCTTCTGTTCGAAGCCTTTTACCACCAATCGAGCTTTATATCTGACCAGCTTGCCATTTCTATCTTTCTTGAGTTTAAAAACCCACTTGCACTTAAGTGGTCTTTTATCTTTTGGAAGTTCAACCAGCTTGTACGTGCCATTTTGCTGTAGAGATTCCATCTCTTCTTGCATGGCTTTCATCCACTTGTTCTTTTATGGATGGACCAATACCTCCTTTAGACTTTCTGGCTCCCCCTCATCATTGATGAGGACATACTCTGAGGAAGGGTACTTGGATGGCTCTACCCTTTGCCTTTCGAACCTCCTCAAAGGTTGAGATTGTTGTTCTTCATGAGTAGGGTACTCCACCTGCTCATCATCAGGTTGCTCCCCCTGCTCGACATAATTATCAAGTTGCTCCCCCTGCTCGGCAACCTCATCAACTGTACTTTCTGCACTTCTGGGATGGTTAGAAGTAGAAGAAATGGTGATAACATTAGGAACTACACCATTCTGTTTCTTGACCTTCTCTAATATATCATCAGCAATTCCGACTTCACTTTCTCGAAAGACTATATCTCTGCTTCTAATGACCTTCTTTACAGGATCCCACAATCTGTACCCAAATTCTTCATCTCCATATCCGATGAATATGCAGGGAACTGATTTATCATCTAGTTTTGTTCTCTGCTCCTTTGGTACATATGCAAAAGCTCTGCAATCGAACACCTTCAGATGAGAGTATGACCTCTCTTTGTAGGTCCAAACTCTCTCCAATGGAACTGATGGACTACGATTGATCAGGTAGCAGGTCACCTGAACTGCTTCACCCCAGAATGACTTAGGCAGTTTAGCCGTTCTGAGCATGCTTCTCACCTTCTCAACAATGGTGCAATTCATCCGCTCAGCTACACCATTGTGTTGTGGGGTTCCAGGAACTGTCTTCTCATGTCTAATCCCATGACCTGAGCAATACTCTTCAATTTCCCTTGAAGTGTACTCACCTCTATTGTCAGTGCGAAGGCGCTTTAGCTTTCGACCCGTCCCCTTTTCCACCAGAACATAAAACTTCAGGAATACTTGAAACACCTGATCTTTGGTTTTCAAGATATAAACCCACAATTTTCGTGAAGCATCATCAATAAAAGTAACAAAATATTTGTTACCGCCGATAAATTCTACCTCCATTCGACCACAAACATCAGAATATATCAGATCAAGTATATTCAATTTTCTTTCAAACGATGTCTGAAATGAGACTCTATACTGCTTACTGAATAAGTAGTAGTCACATGATTTTGCCGTCGTACTTTTTGAAAAAGAGATGAGTGATTTCTTAGCGAGGATTTCTAATCCTTTCTCGCTCATATGACCCATTCTTTTGTGCCACAAATCAACAGAAATCTCTTCTCGAATTGCATTCAATTCACCTCGGTAAATTTCTGCATTTGTCCTGTACAACGTGCCACGAGCAACTCCTTTTGCAATTACCAATGCTCCATTGGTGAGTCTCCATTTTTTATTTGCAAAATATTTCTCGTTTCCATCTCGATCCAAGGCAATTCCAGAGATCAAGTTCAACCGCAACTCGGGTACATGACGCACATCTTTTAGAAGCAATGTGCATCCGACATTAGTCTTGATACTAATGTCTCCGATCCCCACGATCTTTGAATAACTTGAGTTACCCATTTTCACAGTGTCGAAATCACCCGTTACATATTTGCAGAAAAAATTCCTTATCGGTGTAGCATGGTAAGATGCTGCTGTGTCAACCAGCCATTCCGACTCTGTTCCTGCCAAGTGCATGCACTCCTCTTCCTCATTTATGAAGAGAACGACATCATCATTGTTTTGCACCATGACTGCAGTGTTGTCGTCATTCTTCTGGCCACTACTTTCACCTTTGCTTCTTTTTCGAGTTGGACAATCTCTTTTGAAGTGACCCGGTTGATTGCAATTGTAGTAATTTCTGGCTTTGATTTGGATCGGACCTTGGACTTTCCACGACCTTCGGTTCTATCATAGCTATTTGAACTCCTTTGTTGACTTCTGCCTCTACTTTCTGTGATGAGAGCCTGCCCATGATTTTCAGGCTTCTTTCTCATCTTCTTGTTGAGTAGAAGAGTTGATGTGACATCTTTCCGCCCAATAGAATCCTTACCATGTAAAATGGTTGTTGCCAAAGTATCATAAGAAGATAGCAATGAGTTCAAAAGTATGATGGATTTATCTTCCTCCTCGATCTTTACACCGAGGTTAGACAACTACGTGATCAGTCCATTAAGCACATTTAAATGTGACAAGAAATTCGTACCTTCACCTATATTTAGGGCGTACAACTGCTTCTTTAGGTACAATTTATTTGTCAACGTTTTGGACATGTAGAGATTTTCTAACTTTGTCCAAATACCACATGCACTATCTTCGTCAATGATGTTATTGACCACATCATCTGTTAAGTGCAACCTGATTGCACTAGCAACTTTTTCATTCATTTCTTCTCAATCCTCTAATTTCATGGATTCAAATTTTTTGGATTCGCCACTTAGTGCCTTGTGTAATCCTTGTTGGATGAGCAAATCCCTCATCCTCTGCCATGTTGAGAAACCGCTATAACCGTTGAATTTTGCTACCTCGTACTTTACTCCGAACATTTTATTTTTACCGAGTATAGTACCGCTAACCGCAAATATTATTTTCGTGAATAAGCAGAACCTGCGCTCTGATACCAGTTGTTGGAATAAATCCCGCCACGATAATAATATTGCGGTAATAAAGAGAAATAATTACGACAACGGTAGTACGGTTAAACAACAAGAACAATAAGAGCGAGAAAATGACACCAAGATTTTTATGTGGAAACCCAATGAGGGAAAAATCACGGGCCAAGAGGAGCAATTGATATCTCTTTAGTAAGGAATTTTACACCGTAGTCACAAGTACAATACTCAAAGTGACTACTACACACTCAAAAGAAATCTCTTTTTTGATTTTTTTCATCTCACTACAATATCGCTCACACTCTCTATTTTTCCTCACAGACTAAACTCTCTGTGATGCCTCACCCTATTTTTCTTTCTCTCTTTGTTGGTGTGTTTTCCAAAAGAGCTCAAGAGCTCCTTTTATAGGCAAAAATCTGCCCACAAAACTTCATGAAAGGACATGACTTTCCTAACCAAGAAAGGCCAAAATTGCCAAAGGCCAATTTGACTACTCTAATGTTAGCCTATGACCTTTGCAACCAATTAAAAGAAAGCTGAAACATGGGATGGATCCTACAGTATACACAAAGCACCCACTAACATGTATGATCATCTCTTTTCCTCCAGTTCTCAGCGGCCAAGATGTCCCCTTTTATTGACAACCATGCAGAAAAAACACATTCCTTAGTGCCCTAGAAGTCCAGCCCAATAGGTAGTGGAAGCACAACTATATATCACTAGTAGTTTGTAACTATTCAGGAACTTTCTTGATGCTGTGTTAGTAATATAATTGGAAATCGTCCTCTGATTGAACTACAAAACATATGTTTTAGCACTTCTTATTATTTGTTTGTTGTTCTTCAAGGCTATGCCTACAGGGGCGGATCTATGTGAGAGAATGAGGGTGCCAGTTGCTCTGCTAAAATTTTATATATACATATGCATTTTAGTAAATAATGTCGATATAATATATTTTGCACCATAGAACATCATTGACTTCTGCTCTGTTGGTGAAATGCACGGGTGCCAGGGTCGTGCCAGGGCCTTTGCGCGGGTTCGAATCGCTTAGACACTTCTAAGTTTGTTCTTTCACAAGTCGCTGCGCATGTGCTTTTTTATTTCCCTTCTCGCATTTCTTTTTCCTATTGTGCTTTATATTTCTATCCATTTCAATTATTTCCCTTCTCGCATTTCTTTTTCCTATTGTGCTTTATATTTCTATCCATTTCAACTCTTCATCCAATGTTAAATTTGTTTTATTTAAATTATCTCTTCATTTTTTTTCTCCTTTTCAAGATCTTCAGTATTTGATTGAATGTAATTTTTTTTTCATTTCAAGGTAGATTTTATCTATAGAATCTATTCTTTGTTTCTTAATCTTTTAACTAAAGACAATGATCGATGTATGCTAGTTCATTGATTTCTTTTTACACTTTATTAGGAGTTTTTTTAATTTAACAATTAAATATTTTATTATTGTGAGAAATATAGGAGAAAAATATTCTTTAATTGTTGTACCTACATTATTACATTGAGACCCTATTTATAGACACTACATTTCAATCATTTTCCAAGTAGACCACTACATTACAATCCTTTTTCAAGTAGGATTCTATATATTATTTTTATTCCTACTCATCTTCTAACACTCCCCCTCAAGTTCTATATATTATTTTTATTACCACTCATCTTCTAACACTCTCCCTCAAGCTGGTGCATACAAGTCATATGTTCAAGCATGTTACATATGTAATTAATATGATGACCGGGGAGAGACTTGCTCAAGATATTTGCACGTTGATTACTCGACTTCACAAATTTTGTAACAATATCTTTTAAGAGTATCTTTTCTCTGACAAAGTGACAATCAATTTCAATGTGCTTAGTCCTCTTATGATGTACTTGGGTAGTCAATGATGAGACTCTTAGCCCATCTCATGACAAAGTGATGTTTGATTTTTTGCTCTGATCATTAAAGGTTCAAACTTATTCATAGGACTAAAACAAAAATCAGCGATGAACGTCTGTAGAAATTGTACTGAACCACTGAAAAGATAGAGAGGGATCAAACAGATCTCACTGGAAAACTGACGAAGGTCACCGGATTAGGGTTCCGATGATCTAAATCCAAAACAAAACTAATGGAAAGGCTTGCAGGACTGGGAGAACCTATCATAAAAGAAAGTGCTCAAATAATTGGTTTCAGAACTGTGATGAAGCCGTTAGATTATTAGATTTGACGGCTGAAAAGTGATCAAAATTTGAGAAAAAGTATATGGGTAGGGTCGGAATGATGGTACAACCATACTGGAAAATAGAAATTATATGTGTAGGGTCGGAACGCTGGCAAAACAGAAATTATATGGGTAGTGTCGGAATGATAGCACAAATCTACTGAAAAAGAGAAATTATATGGCTAAAGTTGGAATGGTGACACGACCCTACTAAAAAAGAGAAACTATATGGGTAGGGTTGGAATGATTGCACGACCCTACTGGAAAATAGAAATTATATGGGTAGGGTCGAAATGACGACACTAACCTACTGAAAAAGAAAAATAATATGGGTAGGGTCAAAATGACAAATAACTCAATGCTTCAACACTCCTCCTTGAGGTGTTTGTTGGTAACTCCAAGTTGTTCACGGAGAGTTTCAAAAAATTGAACTAAGCTAGTTAGTACTAGCCACAGAGTTAGCAGAAACTGTCCAGGTAGTACGGATTCTTCACAGCAGCATATCTTGTAAATGCGCCTTAGACTGCCAAGATTGTTGGTTGGACATTAATGAACTCTGATTCGCCCTAAGTGCAGCCAATCTTTCCTCCATAGTCGTATAATCTAACATGGCTTTCACAAGATCAGAAACAACAAAGTTGAATTGTTCTGTTTCAAAAAGTGTCTCAGATTCTTCTTGTGGTGCTGATTGATGATGTATCTGGTTCTTCTCCAATAGTGTTTCGCCCATATTGAACATATCAGGCACGTTATTTTCTGGCACAGCAGGTTCTTGAGAAAAAGACCCAGTTAGCCCCAACAGACCATTAGCTTCACCAGTAGCAGTAGCTTCCTGAGTTTGCATCCGAGGTTCATTGGATTCCACTGGATTCCACTGTGACGCCCATGTATTCATCCAACGGATCCAAGAAGTCAGGCATATTTAATTCACGTCTATTGTAGCACAGCAATTTTCAATATTTCCAGAATAAAAAATAAAATCGTCATCGTTATGCTTGCTGGTCACAATAACATGCTCACATTGACTACTTCGACAAACTTGCTCAGAATTTGAGTTCCAATTCAAAGGAAAACTTCTTTTTATCATTTCAACTGTAATCACTTCTTGCCCGCTAGATTCGAAAACAACAGATTTTTTAACTTTGAACAGTAACATATAATCTCCTTCTAGCATTTGACCAACACTCAATAGATTTTGGTCAAGATTAGGTACTAATAAAACATTTTGAATAAATTTAGTACCTTTGGGAGCTTCAATTGCAACAGTTCCTTTACCAACAATCTCTAACTTGGTTTTATTGGCCAACTTGACACTACCTTTGGCAGATTCCAACTTTGTAAAATATTCTCGTTTGCTGGTCATGTGTTGAGTGCAACCACTGTCCAGAAACCATGTGTTCTCATCATTCAATCTTGCTGCTGCCATCGTCGTAAACCCAAACTCCTCCTATTTTTCAACTTCCAAAACGTTGGCTTTTTGAGTTTGTTGGTTGTTCTCCTTCTTCACTCTGCAAAACCTTTCAATATGACCAAGCTTATTGCAATATCTACACTGGAGAGGTGATTTCTTCCCCTTAAACCAACAACCATCCTCCTTATGATTGGTTTTTCTGCAATACTTGCATGGAGGAAAGTTTTCTCTCTTCTTGACTCCATTGCGTGAATTGCCTTGATTATTTCTACTAGAATTAGTAGAAGTTTCTGGGATTTTACCTTCCTCTTGCATCTGCATCTTCCCTTTGAACTTGGCCTGAAGAGCAATTTCAGTAGCTTCTTCTAGCCTCAAGGATCTTCTTTGCTCTTGTGCTTGAAGAGCATGTACAAGTTCTGAAGGTGACAGTTTTGTGAGATCTTTCGAATCTTCAAGTGAGGAAATTTTTGCTTCAAATCTTTCCGGCAAACTCACAAAAACCTTTTCCATGATTCTTGAATCTGTAAGCTCTTCTCCCGTAAGTCTGATTTGGTTTACAACCTTCATCAACTTGTTGGAGAATTCTTCAATAGTTTCTAAATCCTTCATTCTGGGAATTTCAAACTCTCTTCTCAAATTTATCACTTTTATTTGCCTAATATTGTCACTTCCGTAAAATTCTTCTTTCAACTTGTCCAGAACCTTCTTTGCAGTCTCACTCGCCATAACAAAATTACTTCCGAAAGTGCTGATTGTATGCAAGAGAGAGCTTTAAAGTTTTTTGCAACCTCATCTCTGTGATTCTTAATTTGCGCCATAGTTGGATTATTTGGCAAAGGATTTACCTCTCCTCCAATCTCTGTTACTTCCCACATATCATATGCTCTTAAGTATGTTCTCATCTTGACAGTCCAAATTGGATAATTCTCACCAGAAAAAATTGGGGGTGAAGGAATTGAAAAATTGTTGGAAGCCATAACAATATTGACTTTTACGCAAGGTTATTTTGGGGTTCTTCTCTCTCACAGATCCCTCAAGAAATTGGCTTTGATACCATTTGTTGTTCTACGGACCACAGAGAAGAAAAAAACGTACAAAACAGTCGTATGAACGATAAAATATTCTTCTTGTTTATTCATCCACATCTAAGAATATAAATAGACAAAAATACTCTTATTCTATTTCTAACTAGGAAACTAATAAAATCCTATTCTAACTTCAACTAGGATACTAATAAATCCTATTCTATATCAACTTAAATAACTGAATTTC
>JAPEIP010000006.1:242173682-242187792 GCA_026120095.1 Capsicum chinense
ACATCTAAGAATATAAATAGACAAAAATACTCTTATTCTATTTCTAACTAGGAAACTAATAAAATCCTATTCTAACTTCAACTAGGATACTAATAAATCCTATTCTATATCAACTTAAATAACTGAATTTCAGAAATAAAATTACTAAACTAAAAAGAAAAATAACAGCAAATAACTCAATGCTTCAACAATAATAAACATTAATATCTTAATAGAATTAGAGTGAATTGCAGAAGAATTAGTTTTGACAATTAAAATGATTTTTTATCTTGTCTCTTTCGTTAGCTAATAGAGTACTAATAATGCAGATCCCTAATGTCAAAGAAGTACATGAAAGTAAGAAAAACAATAAATATTCCAACCACGTTATGTACATAAGAAAAACTATCTATATTCCCACTACATTATGCTAGTAGTAGGTCTCCCCAGAATTGACTTTCAAATAGGAAGAAACACCTAGTAGCCTATGACATCCTATATACCAGAAAACCCTTTCTAAGACATGTCAATCAGAAGAGCTTCAAAGAAGTAGGCACACACAAAAATTAAATATAATTCAATCAAAGTGCTCATTTCAATATAATAAAATCTTGCAATCATCAAATGTGAAACCTCGAGTTCAATTTGTCATATAACCGGAAAGCACTAATTCACAGCATTCAGTTGATTACAAAACCAACTGGAAGTGGAAGACCCTAAAAAATGCTGGCAATATGGCATTAATCAAACAACAATGAAGGACACAGGGCAAGGCGCGCGCACGTAATATGCAAAGCAACATAATCAAAGAATACAAAGTAAAATTTCATTCTATGTCCCCTTGATATTTCCTCTGAAAGCACATAAGCCCTGTAGAATTTATTAAACCAAATACGAGATGATGAAAGTGGCAACTATGCGACAGTCAATCATTCAATCTTTTTATACCTTGGTGTATAGGAAGTGACTGCAAATTATTGGATGTAGTACAATAACCGTAAATTATAAGAAATAGAAAACACAGCCCTAATACTCGCCTATAAATCAATATTCAAACATCTTCAACACAATCCTAATCATTTATTGCAAATATCTAAGGCTTTCACATCCAAATATTAGTGCATGTCAAAATAAACCCATCTCCAAATGTTCGGTCAGCAATCAAAGTGAAGGAGAAGAAAAACCCCAAATTAGGCACTCAAAAAAATTAGTCATAATCATAAATTAGAACAATTAAATAACCTTAGAAGAAATTTTGTCTGAAATTGATGAATTAACTAACCTTCGAAATCTAGGTCGCACTTTTCAGCTTTGGAGAGATTAGAAATAGTTGGAGATAGCTATTTCTAATTGTACCAGCAAGATCGCTCCTTAAAAATTTCCAATTATGAACAAGCTGAGTTAACTAGTGGCTCCGTACAAGGTTGGACTACTCTAATTTGGAATTGAGAAGTTTAATATTCCAATTAGTCATTTCTCATCAATGCTTATCAGCTTCATACCTTCAGGAACAATGAAACCTGTAGTTGTATTATTATATGTTTCAAAAGCAACAAATTACTCCAATTTTCAAAGGTATGGCTTATGAAGTTAATAGGAAATGGGAATAAGAAGGGGAAGACAAATAGCATGGGTGTGGTATGATGTAAAAGGATTGTTATTATATGGAAAAGGGTTTATTTTTGGCTGAATAAATAAATAAAGAGATTTTTTTTTCTTATAAAGCATTGCTATAGTGACTATCGAAACGGTTCAAGCAATCATTGAGTTAAAACACCCAATTACAAAGGTTATCAAACAACAACAATAATTATAGTACTAAATAGTTCTACCAGAACAATTTTTTTACAATGATTTGCACCGTTGCAATAGACCCTTTATAGTAATGCTTTTGGAATTGTTGCCAAAAATTTGGTTGCAATAGAGATAATTTCTAGTAGTGAATATACACAAGGCCAACTATTGAAGGGTGGTAAGCCTATTGCTACGCTGACTATTTGGGGAGTGCGAGTAGCCATTTCCCTGAATATCATTGATCGGTTCTTGTATGGACCAAAGTATCAGACTCTGGTAAACACTGAGGAGACAGATTATCGAATTGAAGAAATGAGAAAAATAACTCGTAGGATACTGGGTACTGAGAAGAAGAATTATTTCTTTAGATGGATTGTAGAGCTAATAGCTTCAAATGAACAAAATGTTGTGTGGGTAATATGAAGCCCATGGGTGATCTCCCAGAAGATTGAGAAGAATACCCTCAACTTTGAGGGTAAGACATGATGGACATTGGCCCGACATAGGCTATGTCCAACAATAGGAGATAACGTTCTGAGCATTGGTGGATATGGAAATTGGCCCGACACAGGCTAATTTTGGGGAGATTATTTTTAGCCATGGGTAGAGAATTGATGGTATGGAAAGAGGTGATCTTTGGTTCAGGCTGAATAATGAGGAAATTATGTTCAATGTTCACAGAACTATGAAGTAGCCAACTAACAAAAGGATGATTTCAGTAATGAACAGTCTTAATTATACTAGAGGCTAACCTTATGGCTACCTTGATGAAGTTTAAGTAATCAAGGTCCCTATTTCGTGCATTGATGTTAAATCAGGTATTGCATGGGAGGAAACCCAAGGTGTCTTATTATTTTTGCATTTGTGGCAATTTGTGTTATTGTGATTGATATCAGATCTATGCACCTAAGATGCCACAAGTATTTTCCTAACTCTCTTGCATTGAGGTGGCAGAATGTATTGGGGACAATGCATGCTTATTTGATAGGGACCCTACTACTTGTTGGTCTAGATGTCCTCTTGGTGTTTTTATTATTGCGTCTCTTTCCCCCAAAGTGTGTTATCATTGTAAAATCTTGATCTTAGGTATTATGTTGTGTTATAGCATGTGTTATGTGTTGTTTGTATTTAATTGGAATAAAAATATGGAATTTAAGTACAGTGGACATATTTTGTTTTGTGTTTTTTAAGCTTTTGAAAAATATGACACCACTTAAAAATTCTTTGTTAACTATGTCTTGAAATATTTGCATAACCATTGTTTGAATATTTTTATGACATTAGTATTAGGGACAAAATAATCAAAGCTTAGAATTACATGAACTGGATAGGTAGTAGTTGATAATATAACCCTTTACCATGTGTGTGAGAGACATTTACCTAGTCCACTTTGTGTATCTAATCTAAAAACTTCTCCTATTAGTCTCGCCTAGGTTGTAGGATTGTTGGTTAGGACATGATCATAAGCCACGTTTGAATAAGTCCACCCATAGCCTAAAAGACAAACCAAATGTGAATTAAGTATCCCTTGATCCCTAATTTGAGCCTAAATCGACCTGTTTTCTTGTTTTCACCTTTTCACCTTCCTACTAAATACAAGGAACATGTTTTTGCCTTGATCTATCTTTAGACCCTGTGCACCTCAACTCAGGCAAATCGCTTAAGTTAAGGGTGGCTTTCATCGGGGTGCGTAGTTGAAAATATGTATGAAGAAGGATGTTGAAACAAAAAGGAAAAGAAAGTAGGGTTGGGTATGGTAGAAAAATATAAAGAAGTGAAAAAAATAAAAATTAGGAAGAAAAAAAAAAGAAAAAAGAGTGAAGTGAATAAATACAATGAAAGAATGAAACCACACCCAATCCTAATAAGCAATAAAGGAGTAAATAGGAGAATAAACGAAACATCGTTGAGAAGTTGAACCAATAAATTAGTGTAGTGTCAAGAATGGCGAGTCACTATATCCTAAATATTCCATACCTGCCCCCAAGCCTATGTTACAAGCCTAGAAATGTCCTTAGTGATCCTAGTCCAATTTTTCAAGAAACTAATGTACAGAAAATAAGGGTAAGCCTATGATATTTTATGCTCATTGTCTAAACTTCTTTTGAGAGCGCGAGTGTCCTGATATTGTCCTTGAATTGACATGCACTAGTATACTGTGAAAGTTGGGACTTCTATGCTGTGAGGGTACATGAGTTGTATTGTTAACTGCTTAAATGTTCGGGTAGTGTAAATTATATATACACCTGGATGTTTGTTGCTAATGTAATGTCATCACTTGATTCCTTTGTGTCATATTATTGTGCTACATGGATCCTCACAGTTGTTTTGAAAGATGTAAATAGGAGGGGTTAAGTAATTTAAGCCAAATGAGTTCACTGTCGTAGGTGACTTAGGTTTCTTTTTGTTAAACATCGTGTTTTTATGTTATGTGTTAGTTGCCTAAGGACATGCAAATGTTTTAAGTTGAGGGTGTTGATGTGTCATGGTTTCAAGGCACTTTCGATGCTTAAAAAAGAAAATTATGCAAGACTTAGGTATGTTTGTTTGATATGATGTGTTTTTATGTTAGTTTTGTAGGAAAATGGAGTGTAAAGCAGAGAATGAGCAAAAAGTGATGAACTGTTTCATGAAGGCGACCTACGAACACTACCTATGTGTCATAGGTAGTACCTAGGGTCCTGTAGGTTAGGTCCATAGGTAGGGTTCCTGAGATTTTGAAAGTTAGTTGTTTCTTCTGATTCCTACGAAGACTGCATACGAGGCATAGGAATTACTTTAGCCCCATAGGTACCCCTCGTAGGTAGGATTCTAAACATCCAAAGATTCCTATTTTTCCTACAAACCCACTTATGTCCCGTAAGTGAGGTCATAGTTTTGTGCTGACTTAAATTGCCTTCTTTGTTTAAGATAGGTTTGCTGATGTAACTATAAATACCAATTGGATGTTTCATTATTTGGGACACACTTTATACACATATTACATTGTTTTGAATTTTGAGATAGACTTTTAATCTTAGAATTCTTGTTTTTGTTTTTCAGGGTTTGATATTAATCTGAGATTTCGATTTTCATGCTTTACTAATAGTGAGATCATTGTATGCTTTAATCTATGAATTCTATGTGTGTTCTTATGAACATAAGCAGCTAAACCTAATAACTAGGATTGTGGGAACCCTTATGGATTAACAAAACAGAGGAAGTGCAAAGTCATTCTAAATTGGTGTTGTTGCATGTATTGTGATTTTCTTTGCTTTCTTAATGGTTGCAAATGTTTGAAATACACCTGTACTCGACACTAACTTGAGGGGGTGGTTGATATTATGAAAGGGATATCACAACAGTAATTTTGAAGCTAACAACCATCATCTAATTAACTTGAGATCGAGATGAATAGTTGATCAGGATCCAAGACAAGGGTTAGTAATGTGATACGCTGAGATCGAGAGGAGATGGGTGAAATCCACCCGAACCATGGTCGAGAGCAGTTGGGCGATGTATAATTTCATGACCCAAACCATGGCCTGGCCATGACGGGTATCTCAAGTCCCACGTGGAACGGAGATCACCCCCTTCATCTAGCCTAACCAGCAGAAAGAATTAAGTATCAGATGAATTCTGAACATATAACAAGATAACATATAATAAATCTAATAACAATTCATAATATTTCGATACCAACCACCGATAACTGGATAACCGATCGTCACCTAAATAATCAACCAAACCATCCAATTCCACAGTAGTCCGATAAAGCCTGTACAAATTTGAAATCAATACAATGTTTGGACATGCCCTCAGCAATAGCCAAAGCAAAGTCATAAAAAGGTCTAAGACATAGGAAATAAGGACTATGAAATGAAGCCTTCCGAAGTATAGAAGCTCACAACTTTAATGTCAACTCACAAACGAACTCGAGCACCTAACACTGTGTAGGAAAAGTAGAAAAAGTTTCGGTACCTACATCATGTAGGGATATAGTGTCCGAAGACGGTTAGTGGATGAAGAATTAGCATGTAACTCAAGGATAGAGGAACAAAATTATTCCATGATAAAAGTTCAAAATCAATACAACATTCAATGCATAATATCATGAAAAATACATATACATATATAATACCACATGCTAGGGTAGGGAACATGGTTATCATGAACTTCGAAAACCTTAACCTAGGTTGTGTAGCATAACCATAAAAAAACAAGGCACCCACGTGCTATATGGGCCTAGTTCTTCCTTATATGGAAGGTCCCTAGTGCGTGTAGCCGCACGAACCAGAGAATATCCATATCCATATATGCCTTTTTGAGGGACTCGAACCTCCTAGCATAGTCAAGGTGACTTATGCACCAATATATACAATATGGTAAACTCGAACCTCCCATTCATATATTCATTCATGGGACTCAAACCTCTCATTCATAATTCCATTCGGGGGACTCAAACCTCCCGGTCATATAGACAACCGCACCAGCTAGTGCAATTTCCTTGTTAATCTTTCGGACTGCACTTTCATGGCCCGACTACACATCCTGATTTAAAGCCTAATTAAAACATTCATTACACATACAGACCTATTATCCAATTACATACCAAAGGCATTCTGTTCGTATCATCATACCAACCCCCACTTGGAAGCGTACAACATGCCATAACCATTATTAATCTACTTGGGACTCAAACCCACTGTCTAAACAAAGGCATCAATCCAATTCAAAGTTTAGGTACACGAACCCATTTAGTATTTCAAATCAATTTATAGCCAGCAAGGCTTTCATAAAACTATTTACCAATCATCAATATTATTAGGCCAACGTTTTAGTTCAAAACATAATTCAATATGTGATAAGATCATTCTCATGGATAATTTCACAAACAGGTATCAAAATCAAAAACCATCAAATTTAGGGTGAAACATAACCCCTTAGTTAAACTACAATTCCCATGCACCCACATGTGCCAAACCATTATTAAAACATGCATAATCATAAATTAAATCATGAGAAGCAATACCCAACAATATTCATTCAAACCCTCAACCTTGGTTTTCAAAACCACCATTAATGACTCATAAACAGTATTTTAAATATATGTTTTTAGTGAACTAACAATGGGGGAAGTGTCACATTCCTGAGTTATAAAGATTCATAAAGAGAATTTGATCCTTAAGCCCTTAGATGACCACTTTGAAGAAACGCTAGCCCAATCTTGCTTGAGAAATTTTAAAGTGAGTTTAGAGAGTGTTTTGATCTTTTAAAAGGGTATAATAAATGACCAAAAGGTGTTATAAGATATGGGGTCTTAAAGGATTGGGGTGGGAAATGTCCAAAGTACCCCA
Organism: Capsicum chinense; assembly: GCA_026120095.1. Taxonomy (NCBI): domain Eukaryota; kingdom Viridiplantae; phylum Streptophyta; class Magnoliopsida; order Solanales; family Solanaceae; genus Capsicum; species Capsicum chinense. Next base: position 242,180,792 of record JAPEIP010000006.1, read on the forward strand.
AAATTAAAGCTGTAAACTTTCGCCTTTGGTTACGAGTCTAGCTATTATCTCCTCACCACAACTTATGACTCGTACCATTGAGCCATCACCAAGATAGAGAATTGGACATTACACACTATCCAACTTACGACTTCTTAGTCCCACTTATCACTAGATCATACGACTCATGTGGTCTAAATTATGACCATCACAGAATACCAAGGGCTTAAACAGTGGACAACATACGACTGGTCCCTCACCACTTGTCACATAATCATGCGTCTCATGAGGAGTCTCTCATAATTAGGACAGAATTTGGCCAATGACACACTGGTTAACTATCGACTAGGGTCACCTGACTCGTAACCACACCATGAGACTCATGGTTTGAGTCGTAAGAAGGGCAAAGAGACAAAAGCTTAGGAAATTTGCAAAGGCCAATGTCCGGGGCAGTTCAGTCTCCCCCACTAAAGATCATTCATCCTCAAATAACGAGTTAAGGCAACACAAGCACGATTACACTCCAAACATCTCTACTCGTACCTTTAACTCTCTTAGAAAATAAGGATTCCAAGGACATCAATCTTTTCCTTGACTAAGACAGAAAAACAAAGACACTAGGAATATACACATACCTCAAGCATGAATTTCTGGAGTAGGGAATAGGAATGGATACTTAGTCTTTATTTCCTTCTCGTCTATCCAAGTAGCTTCCTCAAACTTTCGGTTATGCCATAGAACCTTTATCAAAACCACGTCTTTCATTAGTGATCAATGAACTTGCCGATCCAAGGTCTTCACCGGGTCATCCTCATAAGATAAAGAATCTGAAATACCAATTTTTTCCAAGGTGACAACAAACGAAGGATCACTCATGCATTTCTGCAACATGGACATGTGGAATACCAAATGAATGAAACTCATGCTAGATGGCAAATCCAACTCATATATAATATTACTAACCCTTCTCAAATCCATGTACGGGCCAATAGACCGGGGATTGAGCTTCCCCTTCTTCCCAAACCGCATTACTCCTTTCATGGGAGACACCTATCTGAACACCCAATCTCTAACCCTGAATTCCAAGTCCCTTTGTATTATGTCCACATAGGACTTTTGGCGACTTTGGGTGGTTTTAATCCTATCCTGAATCACCTTCACCTTCTCCATAGCTTGGTGAACCAAATCTGAGTAAAACATCCCCGCTTCACCAACATCGAACCACCCAATAGGAGATCGACACCTCCTATAATATAATTCCTCAAATGGCACCAAACCAATGCTAGAATAGCGACAATTGTTATAGAAAAATTCAATGAAAGGCAAATGGTCAAACCAACTACAACAAAATTTAATTACATAGGCTCACAACATATCTTCCAAAGTCTGAATAGTACTTTCTGCTTGCCCATCCAACTTCGAATGAAAGGCGGTACTAAAGGTCACTTTAGTCCCTAAACCCTATTGAAATGAGTGCCTGTATTGCGATGAGAACTGAGTACCATGATCCAAAATTATTGAGACAGTTGCACCATGCTATTTAACGATCTTCTGAAGGAACAACTTTGCATAATCCTCTGTAGAATAAGTAGTTTTCACTGGCAAGAAGTGAGCAGACTTAGTCATTCTATCCACGATGACCCAAATAGAGTCACACTAATTCTGTGACTGCAAAAGACCATTAACAAAATCCAAATTAATTATCTCTCATTTCCATATCAGGAATTCAATTTCTTGAATTAGCCTACCGGGCCTCATTTGCTCTACTCTCACTTGCTGGCAAACCATACATTTAGCCACAAAGTTGGCTATATCCCGCTTCATATTATTCCACCAATATACATCCTTGAGATCATGATATATCTTTGTTGAATCTGTACGAACCGTATACCGCAATTCATGGGATTTAGCCAAAATCCTGCCTAGCAACCCATCAACGTCGGGAACACACAACTTCTCTTGGTACCTCAAGATACCATCACCACTGATCTCAAAGTCCATCACCTTCTGCTTGTACACATCATCCTTAATTTTCATCAAGAGAGAGTCTAATACCTTTTTCTCTTTTATTTCCAAACAAAGAGACAATTGTGCCACCTATTGCATAAACACGTCGCCATCCCAACCAATTCCTACTTATCCTTATCCACATGAGCTAGACTCACCATGGATAGCCTTCTAAGAGAACCAAAGACTATATTAGCCTTACCTGCATGGTAATGAAGACTTAGGTCATTGTTCTTTAGCAACTCAAGCTCCATCTTTTGCCTGAGATTAAGCTCTTTCTGAATGAACACGTACAACAGGCTCTTATGATTAGAAAAGATATCGACATAAAACTAATATCGATAATGACTCAGAAGTTTGAATGATAACACCACAGCTAACAACTCCATGTCGTGAGTCAGATGGTTCTTATTAGGAACCTTCTACTTTCTAGAGGCATAAGTAACTACTTTGCCATGCTGCATTAAAACACAACCCAAACCAACCCAAGACGCATCACAGTAGACGATGAAACCCTCTTTGCCTTCTAGCAAAGTCAAGACCAGAGCTGAAGTCAGCTTATCATTCAACTTCTTAAAATTATCCTCGCAAGCATCAGACCACAACTTCACCTTCTTCTGAGTCAACATGGTCAATAGAGAAGCAATAGAAGAAAAACATTTCATGAACCTTCTATTATAACCAGCTAAACCCAAGAAGCTCCAAATATCAGTTAGAGTTATGGGTCTAGGCTACTTTTTGAGGATCCACTATGATCCCTTCGCTAGACACAACATGACCCAGTATGTAACAACACACATTTAGAGAACTTAGTATAAAATTGTTGATCTTTCAAGGTCTGCAGCATAATGCAAAGGAAATCGACATGATCCTCCTTACTGTTAGAGTATAAATCCAAAAATGCCACTAGGGCATTAGTCAAGCCAAACGACATCACTATAACTTTAAATGCCCATACCGGGTGCAGAAAGTTGTCTTAGGGGTATACACCTCCCTAATATTTAGCTGATGATGCCAGAACTGAGATCAATCTTAGAGAAAGACATAGCACCCTAAAGTTGATTAAACAAATCATTTCTTATCAGAAGAGGGTATTTATTCTTTACCGACACCTTATTTAGTTGCCGATAATCAATATATATCCGAAGGGAACCATTCTTCTTGTGCATAAACAACACTGGTGCACCCCGCGGAGACACACTAGGATAGATGAAACCCTTGTCTAAAAGATCGTTTAGTTGTTCCTTAAGCTCCTTTAACTCAGTTGAAGCCATTCTATTGGGCAGAATAGAGATAGGATAAGTGTTTGAAATAGGATAAATACCCAGATTAATCTCCCTATTGGGAGGAACACTAGGAAGACCATCAAGAAAAACCTTTAGCAGTTCATTAACCTTGGGAATGGATGTTAATGAAGGACCCTCTAAGTTAGATTCTTTAACCTAAACCAAATGATAAAGACAACCTTTGGAAATTAACTTGCATGCTTTAAGCTATGATATGAACCTCCATTTAGGCAATAAATAACTTCCCTCATATTTAAAAATCAGCTCATTAGGGAATTTAAACATGACCTTATGGGTTCGACAGTCTAAAGAAGCATAGCATGAGTGCAACCAGTCCATTACAAAATAATATCAAAGTCAACTATGTCTAAATCTATCAAGTCTACCAGAGTCTCTTTATAACAAACAGATAGCACACAAACCCTATAGACTTTTCTGAGAACCATAAAGTCTCCCACCGAGGTAGAAACATAAAATGGTCTAATATATATTCAGGACTAAAACTAAAATATCCAGCCACAAATAGAGTCACATAAGAGATAGTGGATCCCAAAAAAGTAAATAGTACATATCATGGGAAAAGAGTTTCAGCATACCAGTAATGGCATCTATAGATGCCTTAGTGTCCTGACGAGAAGCAAGACCATAAAAGCAATTTCGGCCAGTGTCAATTCTAGAAGCAGAAGCAGCACCCTTTGGTGTAGGAGCTTATGAAGAGGTAAAAGAAACCTTATTGGCCCCAGAATCATAGAAGGACAATCACACAATATATGGTAAATCTGACCATAATTGAAACATCGATTTCTCCTCTTCTCTCATCAGCCATAGTGTGGTGACCATAAAATCTATAAGTAAGATATGATAGGGTGGATTGAGCCCAATAAATTTGATATAAGGCCCCATGTACCCTCCACTATGCTGAGAAAGATGATCACCCGATGTGTTCGGTAAGGAGTACTATCCATAGAGAAAGAACCAGAACTCTTCCGCTTCTTCATTAGCCACTTGCCCCATCTCTACCCGAAACACCCAGAATTTTGATCCTTAGAAAATTTCTCGAGTTTGAGCTTTTGGACATCATATGATTGGGGGTACTAATCGTATGATAGGGTACAATTTAGGGCCCTTAACTCATATGATAATCTATGAGGTTTTGTTGGTTTTTATCTAAGGTACGAATGGATATCATACTGGTCCTATGTTAGGGTACAAGAAGTATAATGCCAACTATATGATATCCTATGTCTTGCCTAGATGATTCTATTCTTCCTAAGGTACGGTTCTAGGGTACTTATCATATGCTTGGGTAGTAGTTGGCCTTTGTGGCATATGTTGGTCAGTGTTAGAGGAAAGTGGCAGCCTAGCGTACGAGTGGTAGTTACCACTCGTATATTAGGGTATAATTTGGGTGGTGTAGTTGCACCCTCTTGTGGGAGTTTGTATAATTTAAGTTGGGGGTGTTCTGAACATTTCCCCTCCTAACCCCTTATGAATCCACGACTTAAAATACTTTTGAGACATCATTTATCCTATTATCCTAAATAAAATCTCTAGAAACACTCTCAAATCTCTCTTAAGCTCCTGGGTTAAGCAAAGGCTAAGGTTTCCTTCAAAGTGGTCAATTAAGGCTTTAAAGGGTGGTTTCTCCTCATCTTCTTTGGTATCTAAGGCATGTTACTCCTCTCTCATTGTTAGTTCCAACTGAAGGCATGTTTTATAAATGGTTTAATAGAATAGTGGTGATATGATTTTGGGTCTGAATTATATTTTGGGGATTTGGATTATTAATGGTTTATTTATGTTTTCCTATGTTTTTACTTATGGTTTTCATATTATAATGGTGGTTTGAACATATGGTTGTATGGGAATGGTGAATTGGTACTTGATTTTGGTTTTGGAAATTATATGCCCTCGACATGTTGGTTAAAATGCCTATAAGTATGGTTTTGTCACATGGTATGGCTATTATTGAAATAATTGCATTGTATAATTTAGTAATGGAACCAAATTGGTTAAATGGTTTTAATGGCTAAGTGGTAAGGTGACACGACCTGACCTCGGGCCATGTCATAATGGGCATCCAAATTCTAACCAGAACCGAGGATCGCCCGCTGTTACGCAACCAAACCACCTATATCCAACCTTAGATGGGCTGAATTGCGAACATAGAACAAGATAGTGTTATTGTTGTCATTAAGACTTTGGGATAGGGTCATGACCATAACCGACCCAACCGATTCCAATCATACCATACCAACCGCCCAACCATACAAAATAAAACCATAGACCATAAACCAAAGGGAATACCAAAACATAATATGAAAATCAATCCCAAAATATAGTAGGATGAAACAGTGAGAAATCATGTCCGATGATGCCAACCCCAATATCAATACCAATTCTAAGGCTGAAACCTCTACCAATCCCACCCATACCGACACCCAGAAGTACCACAAAGCCTCTATGCAAAGAGTAAAAAACTATGGTTGGGACATGCCCCTAACCATGGACAAAACCAATATCCTAAATAAAAGAAAGGTATCTAAAGAAATCCATAACATGAGATAGTTCCTTCCGAAAGAATGGAAGCTCACCACTTTAATCCAAATGCTGATACTAAGTCCACGTGCTAAACAAGAGGAGTACAATGGTCGATTCCTGTATAGCATGGGTATATAACTGCCAGTAGACGGGGTTAGCAAATGACCGCTAGCATGAATCTCATGATAAGGATAAAATAATGTCAGTTATAAAACCAAGTGAAACCATACATAATACATATTACCATACATATATAAGTGTTGAACCGGGTTTAGCATGCCTTTAAGACCTTTATACTTAGGTTGTGTAGCTTTGTCGTCCTAACACCCATGGGCCATATGGGTTCAGCTCCCCCTGCTGAAAGGGCACCGGTGCATGTAGTCGTACGACCAACGAATATCTCATGGGATTAATAGTACATGCCCCAATATAAAATTTGACACACGCATATGGTCATCAAGACCCCTCATATCGGCAAATATAAGTTTCTGGTTTTGGTCCCTTTGGGACCGCCACCTTCCACGACTTAGCTACATACCCCGCTATTAATGCCCAATTAAAACCATGTCCAAAAAATCCATCTACAATTTACTGACCAAGGACAATATTTGTGATATCATCATACCATCCCTTACTTGCAAGTAATATCCATAGCCAAACCATTTAGGTTAAGGAAACCTTTGGTTCCCTTCTAATTACCATATTAGATCCACTTGGGAGACTTTCCTATTCTCTTCATGCATAACTATTTAGCCTTTAGCCTTTTCAAACCATTTAAACCATGAGTAAATCCTTTATCCAGTTTAAAACATGTAAGAGTTCTATTAAAAGAAGTCAATGCAATGAACATATCTTTATAATCATTTGATCAAACACCTTGGGGGAATAATATAACCAAAGACCTTTACACCATTATCATGCAATCCAATTGTCTAAATCCACCATTGATGTATATAAAAGCATAAGTAAAACCATAGGAAACCATAACTAAGCATTCAATATCAAGACCCCCAAATAATAGTTGGAAACCATAATCATGAAATAGTAAAACCACGAAATCAATCATATAAACCATGACTTTAGTTGAAATTACAATGAGGGAAGAGAATCACGCCTTATACTGATGAATTGATGAAAGAAAATCACCAAGACAAGCACCAAAGCTATCCACAAGATAAAACCCTAGCC
>JAPEIP010000006.1:242198243-242222016 GCA_026120095.1 Capsicum chinense
AGAATAAAATACCAGGAGGATTAAACGCTGCCAACCATACGAGTCCTTGATACGACTCGTACCAAGCCCTACGACTCATACCCCTAAGTCATACCTATTCCAATGACCAAAACCATTCCACCAACTAAGACTGGTCAGCATACGACAGGACCATACCACTCGTACCCCAGTATAGGGCTCATACCCATTGGGTTTAGAGAATGGAACTCCAGGAAATTTTCTAAGTGTCAAAACCCAGGATGTTTCAATCTCCTCCACTAGGAACATTCATCCCCGAATGACGAACAAAGTAGGGGTAACCACACACAGATTAATTTGTATTATCAAACATCCTATCAACAAAGTTTGAAAATAAAGAGGCAAAGATGTGCATCTTTTCTTTAACAAACTCAAAAAATAAAAATGTGTTCAAAACACATACCTTTATCACGAATCCAAGGATCAGAAAACAAATTCGAATACTTAGACGCCATGTCTTCTTCCACTTTCCATGTAGCTTCTTCCACCTTCTGGTTCAGCCATAGAACCTTAACCAAAGCCACATCCTTGGTCCGCATCCAAGGAACTCGCCTATATAATATCTCAATCGAAACCTCTTCATAAGACAGAGAATACAAAATACCCAATCCTTCCAAAGGAGCAACCGAAGAAGGATCACCAAGACACTTCCTCAACATAGAAATATAAAAGACTGGATGACCAAAATTTAGGCTAGATAGAAACTCCAACTCATCGCAATATTGCCAACTCTCTGTAAAATCACATAAGGATCAATGAACCTAGGACTAAGTTCCCTCATTTTGCCAAACCACACCACTGCCTTCATGGGAGACACCTTGAGAAATACCCTATCCCCGACCTCAAACTCCAAGTCTTTACGCCTAACATCTGTATAGGATTTTTGCCGACTTTGGGTATCTTTAAGCCTATCCCAAATCGCCTTGACCTTCTCCATTGCCTGATAAACCAAATTCAGACCAAACATATCTGTTTCTCCAAGCTCAAACCACCCATTAGGAGATCTACACCTCCTACCATACAACTTTACGAAAAGAGCCATACCAATACTCGAATAATAGCTATTATTGTAAGCAAACTCCACTAAAGGTAGATGCTCAACCTAATTCCAACCATAGTACAACACACAGGCCCGAAGCATATCTTCCAATGTATAAATAGTTCTCTCCACTTACCTATGCGACTGTTGATAAAAAGCAGTACCCAGACTAACCATAGTCCTCGACCCTTTCTGGAAAGACCGCTAGAAATGAGACGTAAAATGTGTACCATAATTAGAGATAACCAAAACAGGTACACTATGCAGCTTTACAATATCCTAAAGATATAAACAGGCATAATCCTCCACCCTAAAAGTAGTTTGCATTGGCAAGAAATGCACAGACTTGGTCATCCTATCAATAATGACCTAAATTGAATCATACAAATTCTTAGACTGAGGAAAACCGATAACAAAGTCCATACTGATCACTACCCACTTATATTCGGGTAAATCAATTTCTTAATACAACCTTCCTGGCCTTATGTGCTCAACCTTAACCTATTGACACACTATACACTTGGCCAAGAAATCAGTCACTTCCCTCTTCATGCCATTCTACCAGTAGATCTGCTTGAGATTATGATACATCTTAGTCGATCCGGGATGAACAACATAGCATGACTAATGCGCCTCAGCCAAAACCCTTTGCATAGCCCATCGACATCAGGAACACACAACCTCCTTTGGTATCATAAACTACCATAACTACTGATCTCAAAAACCACTACCTTTAGAAAACCAATATCACCCATGATTTTCATCAAGATAGGATCTAAAACTTCATTCTCTTTAATCCCTACACTAAGAAATAATCAAACCACTTCTATCACCATCAAACCACCATTCTTAGATTCTAAGAGACAAACGTTATGATTAGCTAAGCGGTAAATATCCTTCACCAATTCTCGCTTTCCTTCCTCCACGTGAACTAAACTACCCATGGATAGCCTATTAAGAGCATCAGCAACTACATTAGCCTTACCTGGGTAGTAGTAAAGACTCATATCATAATCTTTAAGAAGATCAAGCTACCTCCTTATAAGACCCCATAAAAATCTAAGTTAATATTCAGCCCTTAAAGCTCCTTAAGAAATCCCAACACTTAGAAAATTAGCCAAGTATTTAAGGACTTAGTCTCCTTTTATGCCTCCATACTTCGAGGATTTATTTCATGACCTTCCCGACCTCTGTTTGTCGATTTTCAAGTTGATTCACGATGGAGCAAGTTAATAGTGTATCTCGAAAGAGTTTTGAGATTTCTGGAATAGCATAAGGGCATGTTTGGGTTCCCAAAATAGTAGCTCGGGGCGATAAGCCCGCGTCGCCCTGGGAAGTCCACCGCCCTAAGCAGGGCGCTGCGCTGGATAGTCCGACGCTCTAAGCGGGGCGCCGCCTTAGGAACTCCCCCTAGGCTAAATTTTCAGCAGTTCGGCCACAAACTTTTAAGGGCAAAAGGGTTATTTTTCCACCCCTACCAGCCTAACCTCCCCGTTGACCATAATAGACAACACTAGGCCGCTCCCCAGCCTGCCTGGGGTAGTTCGGTAGATTTTTCGCCCAAATCACCCTCGAGCCCCAAGACCACCCTAAAAATCGTGGTCTATAGCACATTGATTTTCCCCAAAAATGCCCTGTTTGCCTTATTTCGCCCGTTTGGCCACCCTAACCACCCCGCTGACCATAATAGACCACACTAGGCCGCTTCTCAACCTGTCTAGGGAAACTTGGTCAATTTTTTGCCCAAATATCGCTCGGTCCTTGGGCCCACCCCAAAAACCGTAGGCTATGGCACATCGATTTGGCTTAAAAATACACCGTTTGTGCTATTTTGCCCGTTTGACCTCCCTAATCGCCCCGCTGACCAGATCATACGAGGCCACTTCCTAGCTTGCCTGGGGAAGCCTGGTAGATTTTAAGCCCATATCATTGTTGGGCCCTGGGCACACCCCAAAAACCATGGGCTATAGCACACCAAAATGGCCCAACAATGCCCTATTTATGCCGTTTCACCCGTTTGACCACCCTAACCGTCCCGCTGAACACAATATACCACACTAGGCCATTCCCTAGACTGCCTGGGGCAGCCCGATCAATTTTTGTCCTAAATAACGCTTGGGCCCCAGGCAAAACCTGAAAATAGTGGGCTATAGCACATTGACTTGGCCGCCCTATTTGTGCTGTTTCACCCATTTGATAATCTTAACCACCCTTCAAACCACAATGGACCATATTAGGCCGCACCTCAGCCTACCTGGGGTAGCTCGATCAATTTTGGGCCTAAATTACTCCTAGCTCCTGGCCAACCCTAAAAATCGTGGGCTATAGTACACCAATTTAGCCTGAAAATGCCCCATTCGTGCCGTTTTGCCCGTTTAACCACCCTAACCGCCCTGCTGACCATAATGGACCACACTAGGTCGCTCTCCAGCCTGGCTGATTTGGCCCGATAGATTTTCAGATTAAATCTCTCCCGAGCCCCTGGCCTACCCCAAAAATCATGAGATATAGCACACCAATTTTGCCTGAAAATGCCTCGTTCGTGCCATTTCGCCCGTTTGACCACCCTAACTACCTCGCTAACCACAATGGACCACACTAGGCCGCTCCTCAGCCTGCCCGATTGATTTTTGGCCTAAATCACATTATACCCCCCGAGCCCACACCAAAAATAGTAGGTTATAGTATACCAATTTGGCCCAAAAATACTCCATTCGCGCTGTTTCAATTATTTTACCACCTTAACCGCTCCGCTGACCATAATTGACCTCACTATGCCATTCACCAGCCTGCCTGGGGCAGCCAGGTAGATTTTTGGCCTAAATCACGCCTGGGCCTTTGGCCCACCCCAAAAATCGTGGGATATAGCACACAGCTTTGTCCCAAAAATGCCCCATTGCGCCGTTAAGCCCATTTGACCACCCTAATCGCTCCGCTGACCATAATGGACCATAATAGGCCACTTCCTAGCCTGCCTAGGAAATATCGATCATTTTTTGGCCTAAATCTCATTCGGGCCTCGGGCACACCCCAAAAACAATAGGCTGCAGCACATCGATTTAGCCCGAAAATGCCCCGTTCATGTTGTTTCGCCTGTTTAACCACCCTAAAATCCCCGCTGATCACAATGAACCACACTAGGATACCTCCCAGCATGCCTGGGGTATCTTGATTGATTTGCATCCAAAATTAAGATCGAGCCTCGGGTCCACTCCAAAAACCCTGGCTATATAGCACACCGATTTAGCCCGAAAATGCCCCATTCGCTCTATTTTGCCCGTTTGACCTCCCTAACTGCCCCTCTAACCATAATGTACCACATTAGGTTGCTCCGCAGCCTAACTTGTGTAGATCGATCGATTTTTGGATGAAATCACACCCGGGCCTCGGACCCACCCCAAAAATTGTAGGCTATAGCACACCAATTTGGCCCAAAAATTCCCCATTCGCGACGTTTAACCACCCTAATCACCCCGATGACCATAATGGACCATACTACGCTATTTTTCAGCCTACTTGGGGTAGCCCATCCAAATTTTAGCCCAAATAACTCCAAGGACCATGTCCCACTCCAAAAACTGTTGGCTATAACACACCGATTTGGACTGAAAATGTCCCGTTTGCATTATTTCACCCGTTTGACTGCCCTAACTGCCCCGCTGACCATAATGGACCATACTAAGCCACTCCTCAGCCTTCCCAAGGAAGCCCAATCAATTTATTCCCCAAATTACCCTCGGCCCCAGGCCCACCCCAAAAACCTTGTGCTATAGCACACCAATTTGGCCCGAAAATGCCCCTTTCACACTGTTTCGCCTGTTTGACCACACTAACTTCCCCGTTGACCATAACGGACCATACTAGGCTGCTCACCAGCCTGCTTGGGGCGCCTGGTCAATTTTTGGCCCAATTCACGCTCGGGCCTCAGGGTTACCCAAAAAACCGTGTGATATAGCACACCGATTCGGCCCAAAAATGTCCCGTTCACACTATTTTGCCCATTTGACAAACCTAACCACCCCATTGACCATAATAAACTACAATAGGCCACTCGCCAGCCTACCTGGGATAACCTGGTCGAGTTTCGGCCAAAATCACGCTTGGGCCCCTAGTCCACCCCAAAAACTTTGGGCTATAGCACACTAATTTGGCCTGAAAATAGTCCGTTTGCACCGTTTCGCTCATTTAACCACCCTAACCACCCCGCTTACCACAATGGACCATTTTAGATTGCTTTATAGCCTGGATGGGGTAGCCTAATTGATTTTTGACACAAATCATACTCGAACCCCGGGCCCACATCAAAAAACTGTCGGCTATAGCCTACCAATTTGGCCTAAAAATGCCCCATTTGCGTTGTTTCGCCTCTTTTACCACCCTAACCGCCCTGCTGACCAAAATTGACCTCAGTAAGCCGTTCCCCAGCCTGCCTGGGGCAACCAAGTTAATTTTTGACCCAAATCATTCTCGGGCATTTAGCCCAACCCAAAAACTGTGGGCAATAGCACACAATTTTTTCTTGAAAATCCCCCATTGCGCCGTTGCACCCATTTGAGTACCCAAATAGCCCCGCTGACCACAATGCACCACACTAGGTTACTTCCCAGCCTGCTTAGGGTAGCTCAATTTATTTTTGGCCCAAATCACGATCAAGAACCGGGCCCACCCTAAAAATCGTGGGCTATAGCACATCGATTTAGCCCAAAAATGCCCCGTTCATGCCATTTTGCCAGTTTGACTTCCCTAACTGCCCCGCTGACCACAATGGACCATACTAGGTCACTTGCTATTCTACCTGGGGTAGCTCGATCAATTTTCGACCCAAATCATGTTGGGGCACCTGGCCCTCCCCAAAAAATATGGGCAATACACACAGATTTTGCTTTAAAATGCCCCGTTAGCGTCGTTTCGCCCGTTTAACCACCCTAACCTCCCCATAATAATAGGCCACACTAGGCCACTCTCTACCCTCACTAAGGCATCTTGGTTGATTTTTGGCCCAAATCTAGCCCAGGTCCTGGGCCCACCCTGAAAACTATAGGCTATAGCACGCCGATTTGGCCCGAAAATGCCCCGTTCACGTTGTTTCAACCATTTGACCACCCTAACTTCCTCGATGACCACTATGGATCATACTAAGCTTCTCCCCAGCCTACCTAGGGAAGCCTGATCAATTTATATCCCAAATCACACCCGAGCCTCGGGCCCACCCTAAAAACCTTAGGCTATATAGTACACCGATTTAGCTCGAAAATGCCCCATTCGTGCTGTTTTGCCCTTTGACCTCCCAAATCGCCCCGCTGACCATATTGGACCATAATAGACCGCTCATTAGACTACCTGGTGTAGCCCAATCAATTTTTGATCCAAATCATGCCTTGGCCTCGAATCTACCCTGAAAACCGTAGGAAAGAGCACATCGATTTAGCTTTAAAATGCCCCGTTCATGATATTTGACCAACCTAACCACCCCGCTAACCATAATGGACCGTAATAGGCCGTTCTCCAGCCTTCTAGGGGTACGCCAATCGATTTTCACCATAAATCACTCCAGGGCCCTTGGCCCAGCCCAAAAATTGTGGGCTATAGCACACCGATTTGGCCTGAAAATGCCCCATTTGCATTGTTTCACCTGTTTACCAACCCAAACTGCCCCGCTGACCATAATGGACCATACGAGAACGCTCTCCAGCCTGCCAGGAGAAGCTCGATCGATTTTAGGCCCAAATCACACTCAGGCCTCATGCCCACCTAAAAAACCGTAGGCTATAGCACACCAATTTAGCCCAAAAATGCCCCGTTTGCGATGTTTGACCAACCTAACCGCCCTGCTGACCATAATAGACGATACTAGGCCACTCTTCAGCTTGATAGGGGTAGCCCGTCTGATTTTTGGCCTAAATCACTCTAGATCCCTTGGCCCACCCAGAAACCCGTAGGCTATAGCATACCGGTTTGGCCTGAAAATACCCCGTTTCTATCGTTTCACCTATTTGACCATCCTAACCGCCCCGCTGACCACAATGGACCACACTAGGATGTTTCCCAGCCTTCTTAAAGAAGCTCGATCGATTTATTCCCCAAATTATGCTCGGGCCCAGGCCTACCCTAAAAATCATTGGCTATAGCACACCAATTTAGCCCAAAAATACCTCGTTCGCGATATTTGATCACCCTAACCGCTCCACTGACCATAATGGACCACACTAGGCCGCTCTACAGCCTGCTAGAAGTAGCCTGTTTAATTTTTTCCCAAATCACTCTAGAGCCCTTGGCCTACCCCAAAAACCGTAGGCTATAGCACACCGATTTGGCCTAAAAATGCCCCGTTTGTATCGTTTCACCTATTTGACCACCCTAACCACCCCATTGACCATAATGGACCATACTAAGATGCTCTCCAGCCTACCTGAGATAGCTCAATTGATTTTGGTATCAATTCATGCTCAGGTTCATAGCCCACCTCAAAAATCATCTGCTATAGCACACCAATTTGGCCCAAAAATGCCTCGTTCATGATGTTTGACCACCCTAACCATCCCGCTGACCATAATGGACCACACTAAGCCGCTTTCCAGCCTGCTAGGGGTTACCCATCCGATTTTCAACCCAAATCACTCTAGGACCCTTGTCCCACCTTGAAAATCATGAGGTATAGCACACCGATTTAGCTTGAAAGTGCCCCATTTGTGTTATTTCACACATTTGACCACCCTAACCACCCCGCTGACCACAATGGAACACACTAGACTGCTCCCCAACTGCCTTGGGTAGCCTAATTAATTTTTGGCCCAAATCATTCATGAGCCCAGGGCCAACCCTAAAAATTGTGGCTATAACACACTGATTTGACCCAAAAATGCCCCGTTCGTTCCGTTTTGCCTGTTTGACCACCCGAACCACCCCGCTGACCATAATGGACCACAGTAGGCCACTTCTCAGCCTGTTTGGGGTAGCCCATTTTATTTTTAGCCTAAATCACACCCGAGCCCCTAATCCACCCCAAAAACCGTGGGCTATAACACATCAATTTGGCCTGAAAATAACCCATTTGCGTCATTTCACTCTTTTAATCGCCCCGCTAACCACAATAGACCACACTAGGCTGCTCTTTAGCCTAGGTGGTGTAGCTTGATTGATTTTTGGCCTAAATCACTCTCGGTCCCCAAGCCCATCCCAAAAAATGTGGGCTTTAGCACACTCATTTAGCCCGAAAATGCCCCATTTGTAACGTTTGACTACCTTAACCACCCCACTGACCATAATGGACCATATTAAGCTTCTCTCGAGCCTGCTAGGTGTAGCCCATCTGATTTTTGGCCCAAATCACTCTAGAGCCCTTGGCCCACCCCAAAAACTGTAGGCTATATTATACCGATTTGGCCTAAAAATGCCCCGTTTGCATCGTTTTACCCGTTTGACTACCCTAACCACCACACTAATCGTAATGCACCATACTAAGTCGCTGACAAT
This sequence comes from Capsicum chinense, assembly GCA_026120095.1. NCBI lineage: Eukaryota > Viridiplantae > Streptophyta > Magnoliopsida > Solanales > Solanaceae > Capsicum > Capsicum chinense. The sequence goes on from JAPEIP010000006.1 coordinate 242,206,774, forward strand.
CCTATCTGATCGATTTATTGCCAAAATTATGCTCGGGACCCTGGGCCACCCCAAAATTCGTGGGCAAAGCATACCGATTTAGCCTTAAAATAACCCGTTAACGCTGTTGCACTTGTTTAATGTTTAACCATAATAACCGCCCCATTGACCATAATGGACCACACTAGGCCATTCACCAACTTTCCTGGAGTAGCCCGATCAATTGTTTGCCCAAATCACGCTTTTGCATCGGGCCCACCTAAAAAATCATGGGCTATAGCACATCGATTTGGCCCAAAAATGTCCCGCTCGCATCGTTTTGCCTGTTTGACCACCCTAACCGCCTAACTGACCATAATGGACCATACTAGTCTACTCCCTAGCCTGCCTAGGGTATCTCAGTCGATTTTTGACCTAAATCTTGCCCGAGCCCTGAGCCACCCCAAAAATCGTAGGCTATGGCACACAGATTTGCTCGTTTGACCACCCTATTTGCCCCACTGACCCCAATGAACCACACTAGGCTATTCCTTAGTCTTCTTAGAGCAGCCCGGTCGATTTGTGTCCAAAATTACCCTAGAGCCCCGGGCCCACCCTAAAAGGCATGGGCTATAGCATACCAATTTAGCCCGAAAATCCTTCATTTGCATCGCTTTACCTGTTTGGCCTCCCTAACCGCCCTGCTGACTATAATGGACTACACTAGGTCATTTTTCAGCCTGCTTGGTATAGCTGGATCAATTTTTATCCCAAATTATGCCCGGGCCTCGGTGCCACCCCAAAAATCGTAGGCTATGTCACACCGATTTGGCTAGAAAATGCCCCGTTCACGATGTTTGACCACCCTAACTGCCCCGCTGACCATAATGGACTATACTAGGCCGCTCTCCAGCCTACTAGGGGTAGTCCATCCAATTTTCGGCGCAAATCACTCCAGAGCCCTTGGCCCACCCCAAAAACTGTGGGCTATAGCACACCAAATTGGCTTGAAAATGCACAGTTTACGTCGTTTCACCTGTTTAACCACCCTAACCACCCCGCTAACCATAAAGGACCATACTAGGCCGCTTCCCAGCCTACCTGAGGTAGCTTGATTGATTTATTGCCAAAATTATGCTTGGTCCCCTAGCCCACCCCAAAAACCATGGCCTATAGCTCACCGATTTGGCATGAAAATGCCTCGTTAGTGCTGTTTCGCCTTTTTGACCTCACTAACCGTCCCGTTGACCATAATGGACCACACAGGGTTGCTTTGCAGCCTGCCTGGGGCAGCCTGATTGATATTTGGCCCAAATCACACTCAGGCCCAGGTCAACCCTGAAAACTATGGGCTATAACACACCGATTTAGCCCAAAAATGACCTATTTGCACTGTTTCACCCATTTGACCACCCTAATCGCCCCGCTGACCACAATAGACCATAATATGCCGCTCCCCAGCCTGCCTGGGGTAGCCTGATCAATTTTTGGCTTAAATAACGGCTGAGCCCCTGGCCCACCCTGAATATTATGGGCTATAGCGCACTGATTTCGCCCGAACACACCCCGTTTGCACCGTTTCACTTATTTGACCACCCTAATTGCCCCATTGACCACAATGAACCATACTAGGATGCTCTCCAATCTAACTGGGGTAGGTCGATCAATTTTAATCCCAACTCATGCTTAAGCCTCGGGCCTACCTTGAAAACTATAGGCTATAGCATACCAATTTGGCCCGAAAATACCCCATTCGTTCTGTTTCGATAGTTTTACTGCCCTAACCGCTTAGATGACCATAATTGATCTCACTAGGATGCTCTCCAGCCTGCCTGAGGTAGCCAGGTAGATTTTTAGCCCAGATCATGCTCGGGCCTTTGGCCCACCTCAAGAACCGTAAGCTAATGCACACAAATTTAGCCTGAAAATGCACCGTTGTGCCTTTTCGCCCATTTGACCACCCTAACCACCCCGCTGACCATAATGGATAATATTAGGCTACTCCCCAACCTGCCTGGGGTAGCGCGGTATATTTTTGGCCCAAATCACGCCCAAGATTCAGGCCCACCTCAAAAATCGTGGTCTATAGCTCACCGATTTAGCCTAAAAATGCCCCGTTCACGTTGTTTTGCCCATTTTACCACCCGAACCGCCTCACTGACCACAATGGACAAAAATAGGTCGCTCTTTATACTGCCTGGGGCACCCCAATGGATTTTCGGCCCAAATCACGCCTGAGCCCCAGGCCCACCTCAAAAACCATAGGCTATAGCATACCAATTTGGCCTGAAAAAGCCCCGTTAGCGTTTTTTCGCTCATTTGACCACCCTAACTGCCTCGCTGACCATACTAGGCCACTCCCTAGCCTACCTAGGATATCTCGATTGATTTTTGGCCTGAATATCACCCGGGCCCACCCCAAAAATCCTGGGCTATAGCACACTAATTTAACCTAAAAATACCCCATTTGCGCCATTTTGCCTGTTTGACCTCCCTAACCGCCCCGCTGACAAAAATGGACCACACAAGGTTGCTCCCCAGCCTATCTTGTATAACTCGATCAATTTTTGGCCCATATCACGCCCGAGCCTCTGACCCACCCCGAAAACTATAGTCTATTGCACACCAATTTGGCCCAAAACTTCCCCGTTCGTGATGTTTGACCACCCTAACCGCTCTGTTGACCATAGAGGACCACACTAGGCTGCTCTCCAGCCTTCTAGGGGTATCCCATCCGATTATTGGCCCAAGTCACTCTAAATCCCTAGGCCCACCCCAAAAATCGTGGGCTATAGCACACTAATTTGGCCTGAAAATGCCCTGTTTGCATCGTTTCGCCCGTTTGACCACCCTAACCACCCCGCTGACTATAATGGACCACACTAGGCTGCTCCCCAGCCTGCCTGGGGAAGTCTGGTCGATTTATTGCCCAAATTGCGCTATTTCGCCTGTTTGACCACACTAACCACCGCTTTGACCATAATGGACCATACTAGGCTGCTCACTATCCTGCCTAGGGCAACCTAGTCGATTTTTAGCCTAAATTACTTGGCTTGAAAACAACCTGTTTGCGCCGTTTCGCTCATTTGACCACCCTAACTGCCCCGCTGACTATAATGGACTACACTGGGCTGCTCTTCATCCTGGATGGGGTAGTCCGATCGATTTTTTTCCTAAATCACGATTGAGCCTCGGCCCCACCCTGAAAAACGTGGGCTATAACATATTGATTTGGCCTAAAAATGCCTCATTCGCGTTATTTTACCTGTTTTATCACCCTAACCACCCCGCTGACCATAATTGATCTCACCAGGTTGCTCCCCAAGTTGCCTGGGGCAACCAAGTCAATTTTTGGCCCAAATCATGCCGAGCCTTGGCTCAACCCAAAAATCGTGGGCTATAGCACACAGATTTGGCCTGAAAATGCCCCGTTGCGCCATTTTGCCAATTTGACCACCCTAAATGCATTATTGACCATAATGCACCATACTAGGCCACTTCCCAGCCTACCTGGGGTAGCCCAATTGATTTTTCGCCCAAATCACGCTCGGACCCAGGCCCACCCCAAAAACTGTGGGCTATAGCACACCGATTTAGCTCGAAAATGCCCTATTCACACCATTTTGCTTGTTTGACCATACTAACTACCCCACTGACCACAATGGACCATACTAGGCTGCTCCACATCCTTCCTGGGGCATCTCGGTTGATTTTTAGCCCAAATCACGCCCAGTCCCCTGGCACACCCTAAAAACCATAGGCTATAGCACAACGATTTGGCATTAAAATGTCGTGTTAATGTCGTTTCGCCTATTTAACCACCCTAACCACCCCGCTGACCACAATGGACTATACTAGGCCATTCCTTAGCCTTCCTAGGGCATCTCGGTCGATATTTGGCCCAAATCTCGCCCGAGCCCCAGGCCTACCCAAAAAATTATAGGCTATAGCACACCAATTTGGCTCGAAAATGCCCCGTTCGAGTCGTTTAGACCTTTTGATCACCCTAACTACCCCGTTGACCATAATGGACCACACTAAGCTGCCCCCAGCCTTCCTGGGGTAGCTTGGCCAATTTGCATCCCAAATCACACCCGAGCCCCGGGCCCACCCCAAAAACCATAGGTTACAGCACACCAATTTAGCCCAAAAATGCTCAATTAACACCGTTTTGACCTTTTGACCTTCCTAATCGCCTCGCTGACCATAATGCACCATACTAGGCCACTCTTCAGCCTGCCTGGTGCAGCCTAATTGATTTTCAGCCCAAATTATGCTCAGGCCTTGATGTTCTAACTTTTGATGGAATATTTAGCATCATATTCTTGGGAAAACTGTATGTTTTCAAGCAATCAAAGTGGTATTTAATGAGTCTTTTTAGTGTTTCAGGGAAAGGAATGAATAACAGAAGAAACTTGGAAAAAGTAACAATACAAGAAATTTGACGGTCAAAATGGTAGATCGTCAGGCTTGTACAGACCACCAGTTGGACCGTCAAGCATTATCCAGAACATGGCCTCCCGAAGGACTTATGGATGAACCATACGGTGGACCATCAGTATTTTAACGGACCACCAGGTGTATCGTCAGCCCTTATCCAGAAACTACTCTTCGGAAGGACTCAGTGACGGACAAAATGGTTGATCGTCATACTTTCGATGGACCACAAAATGGACCGTCAGGCCTTATCCAGAAACCACTCTTCTAAAGGACTCAGTGATGGACCAAATGGTGGACTGTCATACTTTCGACGGACCACCAGTTGGACCGTCAGTCCTTATCCAGAAGCCACTCTTCTGAAGGACTCAGTGACGGACCAAATGGTGGACCGTCAGACTTTCGACGGACCTCCACTTTGTCCATCAACTTGGATGCAGTTTTTTCTGATTTTAAATTTTAAATTCCTTTTTACCTGGAAACATATAAATACCAAATTTTAGGGTTAGTGGAGCAACTTTTTTTATCTTTTACAAGTTTATCATCTATTGAAACTCTCTGTAACCTAATACCACTGATTCTTGAGATTTTTGTAAGTGAATTCTAAATCTATTTATAAATAATACAAGAATTATTTCTTCTTCTTCTATGGAATTTTCTGGCTAGTTCCCATAACTAGGGTTAAGGGATCCTTAATGTGAAAAGCATCTATGGGTTGTGAATCAAATTGAGCTCTGTGAATAACTGATATTGTATAAACCTTTCTTCAATTTAATGGCTTTTCTTGGTTACAAACTTGAAAAGTGAGCCCAAGAACATCAGTTGTCTAAAAGGAAAGTGTTTGTTGGGAAAAGAAAGTGTTTACATAAATTCTAAGGACTTTAACCTTTGGAATAATGGCAAATCCCCTAACAGGATTAGCTTACATGAGAAAAAGGTTGAAAGAAAAATGTATCCTTTGAGTTTGAGAGAATTAAACGATAATCTATCCATTTAGGTTAAAAGACTAAGGGATAAAGAATAGGATTCAACCCTTCTTGCAATTGAATTTGCTAAATGGAACTCTTAAGTGATTCACAACCCTAATTGTGCTAGCATTTTGGTAACCATAGTACTGGTTTGTTTAATCTCATTAAATTACTAATTACAAAGAGAATCATTTGCTGGAATACTCTTGTTACAATTAATTACTTTATAAGTTACAAATCAAAAGCCCCCTTATTTAGGAACCTCTGATCAACAGTCCAGTAACGATTACAATACTTAGTGAGCACAGTATTCCCTGTGGGATTCGACAACCCAACCTAGTTAGGTTCTATATTTGACAACGACCGCTTACACTTTCTAACGAGGGTTGTAATTTGGGAATATCAAATTTTGGTGCCATTGCCGGGGAATACGGTTGTCAACTAAGTTTGTGATTGTTAATAGACCCTTTGGTCAAAGATTCCCAAATTTTTTTTATTTGTTGTTTTTGCTTTATGCAGGTTGAGTGTCTTGTATACCAAGTACGCAGAGATTAGGTCAACCATTATTACCTATTCATCCAGAACCGTAACTCATTCGTAGAATGGACGGTCACCAGGACCCGAAAAGAATAGTTGCTCAGCAGGAGCAGGCTAGATTTGCAGCCCTGGCAGCCACACAAGTAAACCAGCAGAATGCAGACAATGATGGTCGGGAAGTAAACCTTGATGATGAGGACCTGGGCAATGATGAGTTATTAAAACCAAGACGTGCAGATGATGTAGCTGCACCAGCAAACAGGAATATCAATAGAAATCCAGGCAAGGATGAGACCTGAACGCCGAGCTGTCCAGTTTTCTCTAGACGATGATGATGATAACCTGGATGGGGCTGGTGCTACAGGGGCTATTATTTATCTGCCCCTAGCACCTGGAGCTAAGTTTAATATCACGAGTACCATGATCCAGTTATTGCATCTTAATGAGCTGTTCGGTGGGCTTGCGGGTGATGACCCGAATATACATTTGATTAACTTTATCTCGATATGCAAATCATTCGACAGTCTAGGAGTAGGAAAAAATGTTATTCGGCTGCGATTATTTTTGTTGTCTCTTTCTGGAGAAGCAACTTTATGGTTGAATGGGCTAACCCCTGATTCTATTACAAATTGGAGGCAACTAAAAGATGCTTTCTTAGAAAGGTTCTTTCCACTGTTCAAGAGGGCATAGTTAAGAGATGAAATTAGTAATTTTGGGAAACTTCTAACTGAAGCTCTTCATGAAACTTGGGAGAGGTTAAAAAAGAAGTTCACACAGTGCTTGAATCATCAGATGACCAATATTCACCTGAAGGAGATATTATATAAGGCCTTATATTCGTTGACTAAGCCAGTGGTGGATAATGCTGTGGGTGGGTCATTCATGGACCTCACTTTTCCTAAGGCGTCTGAGATACTGGATCATATAACAAAATAGAGTAGAGCTTAGCATACCAGGGATTCTGAGGTAGCAAGCTCTACTGTATCTATTAGCATAACTGTGGAACAGAGGCGAAGGAAAGAAGAACGTGACCAAGACATGGCTTACATGAAGACACAGATGGACCTTCTTACTAAGTATTTATTATCAAGAAAGATAGAGAAGGTTAAAGTTGTTGCATCACAGGGTAGAGCTGACTCTGATTCTGAGGAGGAAGCTAATTATTTGAACAATCATGGGGGTTTCTGAGGAAGTGGCCAAGGAAACCAAGGTCGGAACTAATATGATAAATCTGGATATAAGTACCGAGACCAAGGAAATTGGAAAAACAAAAATGACAAGAGTGGGTTGTATGTGCCTCTTGGAAATCGTGAGGCTACTGCAACTAGCTCTAGGAAACTGTCCATGGAAGATATGATGGATAAATTATTGAAAGGGGTGAAAGCAACCAATACTGGAGTAGCAGAGATGAAAAATGATTTATCCTCAATGAATCAATTGGTTGACTCGTACTCTACTTCAATAAAACAGTTGGAGCATCAAATGAACCAACTTTCTATTGTATTTAATCAGATGAAGGCTGGAACTCTACCAAGTGACACAGTTCAAAATCCAAGAAAGGATGGTTTGTGCATGGCAATTACCACAAGGAGTGGTAAAGTACTGGCAAGCCCATCTGTGGGTAATCCTGTGGTGGATATTATGGCAGAGAATGTTGATGAAGCAGATATTGATATTTTGGTAGAGTCTACAAAATTGGATGAGATTATTCCTGATGTTACATCCAACAGTCAACACGTTGATGAGTTGAAAAGATAAAAAGACAAGGAAAAGAAAGTAGTGATGAACACTCCCAAAACCACCACCTACTTTTCCTTAAAGATTGAAGAAGAAGGCTGAAGATACAAAGTTTAGCAAATTCTTGGCCATGTTGAAGCAGTTGACGGTAAATATGCCTTTGGTTGAGGCACTTGAGCAAATGCCAGGGTACGCCAAATTTATGAAGGACCTTTTGACAAAGAAAATAGTGGAGAGCTATGAACCGGTGGATAATCTCCATCATTACAGCGCTATTGCTATAAGGTCCTTAGTGCAGAAGAAGGCATACCCAGAAGCGTTCATTATTCCTTGCACGGTAAGGTCTTTGGAATTTGCTAAGGCTTTATGTGACCTGGGAGCTAGCATTGACCTGATACCGCTAGCTGTTTATAAAAAGTTGGGTTTGGAAAACCCCACACCCACCAATATGCGACTCGTGATGGCGGATAGGTCAGTAAAATGACCTGTTGGTATTTTGTACGATGTGCTGGTGAAGGTGGCTACCTTTATTTTTCTGCGAATTTTATAATTCTAGATTTCAAGGTGGACTTCGAGGTGCCCATCTTCTCTCACTTTTATGATAGTGAAGTTGTTGCATTTCTTAAGAAGAAATCTTCTCTCGCTTTGAAATGCCATGAACTATTATAAGTGATGGAGGATCCCATTTTTGTAACAAAGTGTTCCAGGCAGCTTTAGTGAAATATGGGGTGAAACAGCATAAAGTAGCAACTTTATATCACCCACAAACTAGTGGGCAAGTAAAGGTGTCGAATCGGGAGATTAAAACCATCCTAGACAAAATAGTGAATGCTAATAGGCAAGATTGGGCTCGAAATCTAGATGACGCTTCGTGGGCATATCGAACTGATTTTAAGACTCCAATTTGCATGGCACCGTATCAGCTAGTCTATGAAAAATCATGCCATTTACCGATTGAGATGGAACACAAATCTTTGCGGGCTCTAAAAAGGTTAAATCTGAATTAGAAGGAGGAAGCAGAGCTAAGATTAGGGCAACTGAATGAGATGGATGAATTCTGTCTCGGGGCTTATGAAAGAGCAAACCTTTACAAAGAAAAGATAAAAAAGTATCACAACCGAAGACTTGAAAGCAAAGACTTCTGGAAAGGTAATTTGGTACTTCTGTTCAATTCCAAGCTCAAATTGTTTCTAGGTAAACTCAAGTCCAAGTGGTCAGGTCCGTTTAAAGTTAGTCAAGTCTACTCATCTGGAGTAGTCGATCTTAAAAATGAAGACGACAGCGTCTTCAAAGTGAACGGGCAACGAATCAAACTGTATATTGGTCTAAGAGACTCGATAAGAAGTGTTGATGTCTTTTATCTCAATAAAGTCTGAGTAATCGAGATAACTGAGTCGTGTTGTGATGATAAATTAGGCGCTAGTAGGAGGCGACCCACAACATGTTGTTGTAACCATAGTTAGAGTTTATTTCATGTTTTTGTGCAATTTTGATGTGTTTGTGAAGTGTGCAGGACCAGAAATATAGTAAAAAGGGAAAAGAGGGATACAAGTGAGCTACCGAAACAAAGTGACGGACGACTTGGCGGACCACCAGTCCTCTGACGGACCACCACTTTCAACCGTCAAGAACTGGCAAGAAAGTTCATTCACTGGATAAGCCACGATGGCCTAAGTGGAGGACCGTCATAAACTTGGTGGGCCGTCATAAAAGCTTTCAAACTTAAGATCGGTGATCTACATTCTGGTAAAAAGTGACGGTCATACTAGTGTACCATCACATTCTTGGTGGACCATCCCACTTACCGTCACACCAAAACAGAAACACCCAAACTCTGGTGATGAGTGATGTTCAGAATGATGGTCGCCATATCGATGACGTACCGTCAATATCACCGTCACTTTAACCCTAATCCAAAATCAGGTCGGGTTAAATTGGTACTCTTTATAAGTACTCCATATTTGACCCAAAGTGAGATTTTAAGGATAAAATTGAGCGGGTACATTCATTGTAACCGTTCCATGACCTTTAGCTGTTCCACTTCCTTAAGATTCGAAGAACCTGAAGGGAGTTATCCCATCTGAGACTCCCTATCTTCTCCAGTTTTACCTTATTTAAACTAGTTCACTCCTTCTCCCTCTTTATCACAAATAAAGAGAAATACAAGAGCTTGAATTTATAAGTTAGCTTTGTCTCTGAAGTCTCAAGAATGTAGCATACCTGCACAATCTAGGTATGTGAAAACCCTTCTCTTCTGGTTGTCCATATTAAGTGTAAGAGCATGATTTATTTTCTTGGTTTGTTCTTATTGTGTTGAGTTTGAATGACTTGAGTTGGACTTCAATGTGCCAATTTGTGTGAAATCTGAGTAGCATAAGTTGTAAAAGTAGAAGAATGTGCTTAAATATGTGTTTAGTGCTGTGTTGATAGTTGGAAATTAATCTGATATGCAATTGCTCAATAAAAGGGTCGAACCCAAAATTATTGCTAAAGACGAAGGTGTGGACCGTCAACTTTATGACGGACCGCCAACTTAACCGTCATAAATCACTTTGAGATGACACTTTATGGATAAGCAACGATGGTTGAATTGGTAGACCGTCAACTTTCTGATGGACCGCCAACTTGACCGTCACAAAGCACTTTGAGATGACACTTTCTGGATAAACAGCGATGGTTGAATTAGTGGACCATCAACTTTTCGACGGACCACTAACTTGACCGTCACAATGCAAAATTACATGATTTAACTGTTTTAAAATTTTGAACTAATTCATCAGTTCTTATTCAGGTGTTATGGCCCCTAAACTTCTATAAACCAGAAGAAAAAGATCTCAACGAGGTAGGAATAAGTCCGCACCGGCTTACAATACCAGACAAAATAAAAGAGAAGCTCTCATACTCTCCCAGTCTGAGGAGGAGAGTGAGAATACCTCTAGTAGTACAAGTTCAAGCCTCGATGAGGCAACTGTTGCTGCAACTCAAACATTGCCTGTAGCGGGTCATACCAAAGCTGCTAACGTGGAGGTTCAAACAGAAATTCCTAATGTTGTAGCTAAACCTGAGGGTGATAATGTTATTAGGAGAAAGAATCCATAGATTTGAGAAGCTATCAGGTGGCAGATAGAGGGGGAACAAAGAAAGTTCTAAGACGGGTTGACACCCACAGCTCGAGGGATCAGAAGATCATTCATAGAAGAACATCAGATTATGACAACAGAACTTTATGAATATCCCGAGTTAGAGTGTTGGTTCAATAAATATGGACTGGCATGGGTGAGTAAACCACGAGGAGAGTACCAACCGAACTAGGTAAGGGAATTCTTCATAAATTATTTGTGTTTGGTGAAAGCGGAATGCCCAAAGAGGACTCTAATCTCAAATAGACCAAATAGGGAGTCTGTCCCGGTTCGAGGGGTCACCGTTGATATCTCAACCCGAATAATTAATAGGATGCTATTAAAGACAAAATATGAGGCTCCACCCGCTATCCCAGATTTTGAGTATAGAATGAGAAATGCTTCCAGTCAGAGACGTTGGGCTGCTTCTTTATTGACCGATGATGGAAATCCTTCCTGGTTAACTAATTCCAAAGAGCGCATTGCAAAGTTCACTCTTAGCTTTAAATCTAAGTTCTGGTGGGCTATTTTTCGATTGACGTTAATGCTAACAAAAGGATATGGGAACCTGGATCATCATAGAGCAGTAGTAGTAGCCAGTTTGGTTTCAGGGCTACCAGTTTATTTTGGCCAGCTAATTACAGAAGAGATGTTCGTGCGGGCACATAAAGTGACCACTTCTGTACCCTTCCCATGTTTGATCTGTGAGTTATGCAAACAAGCCAGTGTGCCACTGATCCGTGGGGTTGACAACAAAATATAGGCCACATATAGACAGGACATTGAGAAGTCAAAATACGAATCAAATTTTGAAATTCATGTGACCAAGCCTCTACCATATCAGTCTCAGTCTGCACCAGTTCTCGAGGCCACAGAAATTCCTGAAGGTATGCCTTTACCCATCACCACGTATGTACCACCGTATTATATGCCCCAGGGTATGTCGGCAGGGTCAGGTTCTACACAATTTGCTGGTGAAACAGAGTTTACAGAATACAGGTTCAATCCAAAAAACTTTGTCAAGGTGGTGACGAATCAAAAGCTAATTCAGAAATAGTTAGAAAAGTGGGCTGGAAATTTCAAACCTTTTGTGGATAAAATTGTGGCCGAAGCAGTCAGGTCATTTCAAACTATTCAAGTTAGGAAGGATAACATGGGAGCCCGCATCAATAAAAGGCTAGATTCACTGTCTCTCCCTGATCTTCCCAAGCTTATGGCTGAGTATGAGCAGCAGGCAAAAGCTAACATAGCAGAGTTAAAGGGGAAACAATCACAACCGCCTGCATTTGACCTGACTTTAGCGGTAAATGATGATGATAAGGGTATTATGGATCTGATGAGTAGAGCCGTGAAGGACAAAGGCAAGCAGCAAATGGATAAAAAAGCAGCAAGGAAAGAAAAAAAGGAGGAAGAGAGAAGCGATGTCACTTGAGGAGTTAGACCAACATAACCTAAAAAGAGCTACAAAGAAGTCAAAGAAAGAAGATGAAAGGAAGCAAAGAGAAGCAAAAAATGAAGTGGCAGGAGTCTTTACTAGTGCTGCCCCAGTAAGGGGGCGAAGTGCAGGTTCAGTTCGGGAGACGACCCCTCAAAGTGTGGAGGGTGAGGTTATGAGTGCTCATACTACCATAGGGGGCAACATTGCACTGGGTGAGGACGCAGGGACCTCACCCCACCTGACAGATGCCTCAGAGGAATAGGAGGTGAAGTAAATATCCCAATCCAACCATGTACGGTAAATTATTGCTTTGAGGACAATGCATATCTTTCTGTATGGGGGTGGGTGTATTTACATCATGGTTGGATATTGTTACCGATGTTCTGAATCCAATCATGTACTATCTAGTAGAAGTGGCATGTCTAGGGTGTTTTTATTATTACATTTCAAATTCTGCAGCTTGTGATGTAAATATTTGTGTTTAATAATTATCTATAAAATGTTTCTATTTCAGTACTTCGTTGTAAATATGGATAAGAAATGATGTTGGCATAAGACTATGAGCATGTGTATGTAATTATTTACTTTATTCATGCAAACATGTGTACATAACCTTCAGTAAATCTACATTTGGCATTATTCTGTAAGCGGTGCATGAATCATGTGATGAACATTCTAAGAGTTGCAGAAGAAGTTTAGCTTAGTTGCCTGTGGGTGTGAGGATTTAATCTTAGTTCTTGTATAGTCTAATGCCTAGAACTTGCCCGAGTCATTGATATGGTCTTCTAGTAGATTCAATAGGATAGGATAACAGGCCTCCTTGCAATTTTAGCCCACTTAGCCTAAATAGATAACCCCGCCAAAAAGATTTTTATCTCATTTGAACTCGTCTTGTGCCTTTAAGACCCTTTTTCAATTCCAATGATGTTCATTTACTCTTCGTAGGGTGTTAGCATCCTACTCTGGCCCTGGCCCAATATTTGGGTATTGTGCACTTTAACTTAGGCAAAACACCTAAGTTGAGGGTGACTTTTGTCAAGGTACAAATGCCAAATGGAAAGTGAGTGTGAATTTTAATCTGAAAGCTTTTAGCCTTGATCAGTTCAAAGATATTATGCACCTTGACTGAATGAATCAACAGAAGTTAAAGGTGGCTGATTCTTATCTTTTTCACTTAAAAAAAGGTTTTATGTCTGAAGCAAAGCCTGTTATTGGAAATAGTAAATGAGCTGATCTGGGCTACAGCAATGTCAAGGCAAGGAGAGTTAAGTCTTAATGAGTCACTTTATCTAAAAGCATATCCTTACCTAACCTAAAGCCTCATCACAAGCCGTGAAAAGACTTGTTTGATCCTAGCGAGTCAACCTTGAGGAGGTGTCGTATGGCTAGGGAAAGCCTATGGGTATTTTGGACTATGTTTGTAACTTCTTTCATGAGTGTGAGAGTTTAGATTACGTCCACATCATGTGATGAGTGGTGGATTTCATTATTGTGAGGGCAACTAGAGTTTCACTGAGTTTAGCTGTTCTCTGTGGGATGTAACATCCATGTTTGTGTGCTGAATTATGATCAATGCCGGGTGTAGACCCTGATGTGTTAAATTCATGTGAGTGAAATGATGAGTGAATAGTTGCGTCAAAATATTCAGTGGTTGGTTGCAGGTCATTGTATTGTTCATGTTCGCAATTAGGTGTTGAGTTGCTTGAGGACAAGCAATTATTTAAGTTGAGGGTGTTGATGTTCCGGCTTTTGATGGAACATTTAGCATCATATTCTTGGGAAAATTGTATGTTTTCAAGCAACCAAAGTTATATTTAATGAGTTTTTATAGTGTTTCAAGGAAAGGAATGAACCACAGAAGAAACTTGGAAAAAGTAACAATAAAAGGAATTTGATGGTCAAAATGGTAGATCGTCAGGATTGCGACGGACCACCAGTTGGACCGTCAAGCATTATCCAGAACATGGCTTCCCGAAGGACTCAGGGACGGACCAAACGGTGGACCGTCAGTATTTCGACGGACACCAGGTGTACCGTCAGCCCTTATCCAGAAATCACTCTTCGGAAGGACTCAGTGACGGACAAAATGGTTGACCGTCATACTTTCAACAGACCACCAGATGAACCGTCAGGCCTTATCCAGAAACCACTCTTCTGAAGGACTCAGTGACGGAACAAATGGTGGACCGTCATACTTTCGACGGACCACCAGTTGGACCGTTAGGCCTTATCCAGAAGCCACTCTTCTGAAGGACTCAGTGACGGACCAAATGGTGGACCACCAGACTTTCGACGGACCACTACTTTGTCCGTCAACTTGGATGCGGTTTTTTTTATTTTAAATTTTAAATTCCTTTTTACCTGGGAACATATAAATACCAAATTTTAGGGTTAGTGGAGCAACTTTTTTATATTTTACAAGTTTATCATCTATTGAAACTCTCTGTAACCTAGTACCTTGGGATTGAAACATATCTTTGGGGAAGTTAATCATTCAATTCTTTATTGAAGATTCAAGAACTGATTCTTGAGATTTTTGTAAGTGAATTCTAAATCCATTTATGAATAATACAAGAATTATTTCTTCTTCTTCTTCTATGGAATTTTGTGGCTAGTTCCCATAACTAGGGTTATGGGATCCTTAATGTGGAAAGCATCTATGGGTTGTGAATTAAATTAAGTTCCATGAATAAATGATATTGTTAAACCTTTCTTCAATTTAATGGCTTTTATTGGTTGCAAACTTGAAAAGCGAGCCCAAGAACATCACTTGTCTGAAAGAAAAGTGTTTGTTGGTAAAAGAAAGTGTTTACATGAATTCTAAGGACTTTAACCTTCGGAAAAATGGCAAATGCCCTAACAGGATTAGCTTACATGAGAAAAAGGTTGAAAGAATAATGTATCCTTTAAGTTTGAGAGAATTAGAGGATAATCTATCCACTTAGGTTGAGAGACTAAGGGATAAAGAATAGGATTCAACCCTTCTTGCAATTGAATTTGCTAAATGGAACTCTTAAGTGATTCACAACCCTAATTGTGCTAGCATTTT
>JAPEIP010000006.1:242267441-242280539 GCA_026120095.1 Capsicum chinense
TAATATAAAAGAAAAAAGAAAAAAAAGAAGTTGAGAGGAAAAAAGAAAAAAAGTAAGGGTTGAGAAAATTAAAAATAAAAAAAGAAAAGAAAAATGAAAATCAAAGTAAAATTAAAAAGAGAAAAAGAAAAGTTGAAAAAAATAAATACGGAGTTGTTATGCATTATGAAGATCATTTATGTGATTTACTCCATTGATTAAGGGTAATTTTGTCTAAAAAATATTAGTTAATAGGTAAAGACTATTTTGAGGAAACTTTTTTATTTGGGGCTAAAATTTGAAAGCCAGCCCAAATTGGGTCTAATTTTGAGATTCTCAAGTTGCTCGTCTCTTATATATGTACCTTTATTTCCTTTTTGTAGTGATTGAAATAATGACCAAGCTAAGCCCACAACATCGAAAGAATAAAATCTAAAATTATCAAATTTAAAAGTTTTTTTTTTATTGGTAAAAGGGGATAATGTCATAAAGCAAAATCAAAGTTTACAGAGATGTAGTTTGTGGCAGAGCCACTGTACACGCGCTAGCAGTAGTGATGCATAGCTATTATACAGACTATTATATAAAGCCCCTGCACTTATTCTATTCCTCCATCTATTAATTGGTCCTCCACTTCTATCAGCCTACAAAATATCCTCTAGGGATGTGGGAGGGACCATAGCAGCAAAGGTCCATCAGTAGTAGTAGTATATACATTCACTCTTGCTAGCGCATCCGTCAATTTATTCTGTCCCTTGCTAACATGCTGAACTAGTGGTTTATCCAGAGCCTGTAGTAGGTACCTGCAATCATTTAAAACAGAAGATTTAATATTTGATGAAACTTGCAACAGGTTTACTATTTTCAGAGGGTTCAACTGGTATTGACAAGCGATCAATAGACCTAGCATGAGAGCATGAGTTTCTGCCTCTAAAAGGCTAGTAGTGGATATGTGTTCAGTAAAGCCTTAAGAGCTAGGCTCCATTGTGGTTTCTAAAGACTCCTGCTATAGTAGCACGACCCGAATCAGGCTTAAAGGTAGCATCCGAATTAAGCATTATAGACTTGGTTGCCGAAGGTTTCCATTTGACATACAAAGGGAACATATGCTTTTTAAAATATGTTTTCCCGGCCAACAACCAGAACTCAGAAGCTACCGGTAAGAAACACGCTAGGCTTATATTAAAAGGCCTTTTCTCAAAGGTACATTTATTACGGCTAGTCTAAAGAGAACTGAGAAGAACTTTTGAGGGAATGGGCAAACGAAGGGTTTGGTTAGAGTTGCTTGGCTTTATTTCTAAGATCCTATGGAGCCACCGTTGGGAGTGGTGATCAGTGATAGATAACATGATTTTGTTTATTTGAACAGAGATGCCTAACTCATCCCAAAGTGGCTGTACAACCTTACAATGTAAGAAAAGATGACAGAGAGGTGAGGAAATGCAGTTTATATAATGCAAGTAGGAGGCTGTAGGTAGTCGATTGTGCTGTAAAAGCCATAAAAAATACTTAAGCTTTGGCGGAATACCTAGCTTCCAAATCTACAGGAAATCTACGCCCTCGTTGCTCGTAAGCTCTTTTCTAAGTAAAGAATTGTAACAGGAGGCGACATAAAACATTTTTTATTTTGTAAGGACCCAGACGATTCTGTCAACACTGGAGGCATCATATCGAGGGAAGTAAATAGAGTTAATACGACTAAAGATGGTCTGGGTAAAGTCAAACGAGAGCTCAAAGAAAACCCAACGATTATCAGTTCTGTAGGATTCAATCTTAGCTTTGAATTCATGCCTTTGAAAGGGCCCTTGAATGAGGTTACAGACAGAACAATTTGGCCCAATCCAAGGGTCAGTAAAGAAGAGGACATGTTTCCCATCTGCAGGTTTCCATTGAAGCCCAATTTGACATTAAACCCAACCTGTCATAATTGCTTTCCAAATTCTAGAATTGCCATCTTTGCGCCCAAGGTACTTAGATCTAAGTATCTGAGCCCATGGCGCGTCGAAATAAAAAACATGCCATGCAGAAGATGCTAACAGAGAAAGGTTCTTGGTCATGAAACGTTGGATTCCAAGCCCCCTAGTATCCTTTGGCGTAGTAACATCTAGCCATTTTAGGAGATAGATCTTGCACTTGGTATAAGTTGTGCCCTAAAGAAAATTTCGCTCATAGGCTTTCATTTTTCTAGTGACATACCTAGAGATCTGTAAAAGGTACATGACATTGTTGGAAAGGGTATTCAGGGTCAACCTGATAAGTGTAGTTCTCCCTGCAGCTGTAAGCAGTGGAGCTTTCCAGCCAGAAAGACGACTCTTAAAATTATCTAGAAGGTACTGAAAGTCAAGTTTAGTGGGCTTAGACATGAACATAGGGAAGCCTAAGTACTTACCAAATTTTTGACCCTCATGAATGTTTAGGTCATGAACAGCTCTATCCTTGTCCAAGGTAGGAGTATTCTTAGAGGAAAAAAGCTTAGATTTGACCAGATTAATTTTTTAACTAGAAACCATCTCGAAATGCTTGAAAATTTCAGTCATAGTGTTGCAAGAAGAAGAATCAACAACAGCACAAAGAAGAATATCATCAGCAAAAAGCAAATGTGAAATGGGAGGAGCACGCACTGATAATTTAATAGGAGTCCAGAGACAATTCTCAACTGCCGTTTCAATTCTACGAGAGAGTCTTTCCATGCACATAATAAAAAGATATGGACAGAGTGGGTCCCCTGGCGGATTCCTCTAGAAGGCGTAAAGAAAGGAGTTGCTGAGCCATTGACCAACAAAGATACCGAGGTAGTGGAGACACATGACATGATGAGAGTGACCAAATTTTGAGGGAATCTGAAGTAAAGGAGAGTGTCATGAATGAAGGACCATTCTAATAGATCAAAAGCCTTTTCTAAATTTATTTTTGCCAACATGTAACCTTTCCTAGATTTAAAATTTTGAAGGTGGCGAAGGAGTTCCTACACGAGCATAGCATTATCAGATGCTCTACGACCTTGCAAGAAACTTGATTGATCTTGTAATACCCATGCCTTTTTCCTAGCTAGAAATCATCTCGAGGATGCAAGGACATACTTTGAAATGTAAACCTATCTTTGTACATATGGTATTTTTTAGATTTTCAATTTCTATCACGTGGAAAATTGAGTTAACTTTCCAACAGTACCAATTTTGTCCAAATCCAACATTAGATGAGGAAGTTATGGACGTTTTACTTAGAACTGTCGAAAACGCCCAGGTATGACGGTCAAGTTTACAGACCGCCACATAAGTGACGGACCGCCACTTCGACCGTCACAACCAAGTCAGTTGAGCCATGAACTGGATATGGACTGACGGACAAGTTGACGGACCGTCAAAGTTGTGACGGACTATCATCCAGGACGTCAACTCTTATCCAGTGAACCTCATTTCTAGTCCACGTCTGACAGGATAAGTGATGGACCGTCAAGTATCTGATGGACCGTCATTCAGACCGTCACACACCATGTTCAATTTATTTACAGGTCATTTTAACAGGAGTATTTTGGTCACTTATCACTCTCCTATATATACCCAGGTAAGTCCGATTTCAGCCTTTATGCTCATTATTATTTCACAAACAAATACTAGGTTTTATCTCTAAATTTAATCTCTAAGAACAAGACCCAATCTTTTTCAAGAATCAAAGGATTTCAAATCCTTCAAGTTCAAAAACATCAAGAATCTTGAGTCAGGTATGTGTAGTGTTCATCTATGGATCCCTTTCGTTCATAGAGTTCAAGAACCATGTTTTTAAATGAGAAACTTTGATTTCCTTGTTGTTATGTGATGTTGTTCATTTTAATGATCATTGTTTAAGCTTCAAGATATTAATATAAGTTGACTTCCATGATGTATGCATGCTTGTAGTTAAAAACCATGAATTTGGGTGGTTCAAGATGATTAAAATTGTTAAGAAAACCTATACCCCAAAGTGTGCATGCAAGGTGTTTGTTAAAATGCCTAGAATGCTAAAAATCATGTTCCCATGACTCCATAGTATTTAAATGACAAGCTATGTCAACTTAAGATGATTCCACATGAACTTCCATACTATTGATATGTGTTGCTAGTATGATTATGCAATGAACATGATATTAAGGTTGTGCAAGTACTTCCATGTGGCATGAAATCCTTCCCATGCAATACATTGTTGATAACCATGCTTAATATGAAATCCCTTACGTACGATATTATGAATTGTGGACTCAAATATTGTGATCACGTCATGTCATGTGTGTCAGTTTCCTTCCATCGAGTCCTGGGGGTATTCATACCCTAAAAATATAGTTGTGTACCTAGAGCCAAGTTACGTTATCCTGATAGTCTCAGTTAAGACATGATCTATAGAACTCAGTCAGTCATGTGACTCAGAAAACCACCGAAATCTCATGATCTCAGCAAAATATCAGATAGTAGTGCTATTCCGCCAGTCAACGAAAGTCAGTTACTCAGTCCTTGTACAGTCAGTTAAATTATGTTCAGTCTCTTCAGATAGAAGCAGAAATTAGCACCGAGTGAACCCAAGAATAGGAACTCACGTGCCAGTTTAGGGTGTGATTCTTAGTAGTCATCCTTGTGTTCCAGAACTATGTAGCCAACATAGGTAGAAACATTGATAACGCTCAAATTACACTCTTGAATGGGTGTAACCGATTGTTGTCAGTGTTAAACCTAACTAGGTTAGGGTCGAATCCCACAGGAAATATGGTGTGAACTTCAATTTATTTACGAAATACTTTACTGGTAGTTTAATATTTCCTGAAATGGGGGTTTAAAGTTCACAGAGAGTCAATATTTTAGTGTTTGAAATCAATCTAAATGGAAACCAGGGTTATGTTCACCATGGGTTTTGGGAATTGACAGATACTAGGTAATTCTTGGGATTCTTGAAGTAAGTAGAAATAGCAGAATATCCCTGACGACGATACTATCTGACTTATCTCTCGACCTCACCAGACAATTTATTATCTAATTCTCTCGAACTTAGATAACTTATCTATTTCCAATAGGATTTTATCTCATGTAGATCAATCCAGTTACGGCATTGATCATTAAACAGAAGGTTGGTAGCTTCCGAGTCCCCATTGATAATTCACGACCTCTAGTCTATTTCTCCGTTAGAAGCAAATGAAACCTAAGGCATAACCTAATATTTACAACCAGTAGATTTCAGTTAAAACAATAGAATTTCAAGACGTCCTACTACTCTTTGAATCCGTTAAATACCTAGTAACCTATCAAACCTTAGTCCATGGATCCCATAAATCCGGCTAATGGAATTATCCGCTCATGATTTGATGAACGAAATACAAAGTTGAATTCATGATAATAAGGATAAACTTACAAACGGATGAAAAGCAACAAGTAGTTTCTTCAATTTAATCCCGAAAATAGGAATCCACAAATAGTTGATAAGTGTTGAAGAAAATAAAACTCTCCAAAACTAAAAAAAGAGAACTTCCTAAATAAACCCTAAAAGATCCTATGTATACTAAATCCTAATTAAGGAAATAAAATATAAAGTTCAATTGATTCTCGGATTAGGTGACGCCCAAGCTGACGCCGCGTCAAGAGTTTGACGCCTTATCACGGATGGCATCAGATTTGCTCCAGTTTCTTCAATTCTCTGCCTTAGGCTGATAATGACTCTGACGCCGCGTCAAGGATCTGATGGCGTATCACCAACGTCGTCAGATGTCTTCTCCTATCGCTGATTTCTGCTTAAGGCTAACACCATTCTTGACGCCTTATCACCCACTTAATGCCACATCACAGACGTCATCAGAACTGCTTCTCAGCTTCAATTCCCTGGTTAAGGCTGATGCTGCTTATGATAGGCTATCACAAGGCTGACGACTTATCACGGATGTCGTCAGCCATGTTTTTTATCTTTTGCTCAGATTTTTAACTCTTTTGCTCTATTGTCATTTATTTCTGTTCCTTCAGTTTTTTACTGCAATATCATGAGCAAAGACATCAAAACAACAAGAGTTGATTCAGAATTCACAATTATTTTGAGCTAAAAAGTATTAAATGTGTTAGCTGTTGCTCACACATCAGATATCTTAACCTGTCAGACTAGGGTTGATGAGGTGGCTTAACCTGTCAGTTGAGGGTTCCCACCATTCTCATTCACAACTATCCTTACCAGTGGCGTGGTGTTGACACCCCTCCAGTCGGGGCAGAGATTGGACCCCAACTTAGATATATGCATTATTGGGGCATGTCGGTTAAACAATTACCTCCCACAGTTTTAGGCTCAGTCTCAGTAAAAGAACCTAGATAGTTCTTCAGATATCAGTATACCAGGACTGCCAGATACAGTTAAATTCAGTTATAGTACAGAATTCAAATAGTTCCATCAGATGCAGGACTGTCAGGCACAGTCACCCATGTATTCAGAACTACAGTATCAATCTTGATCAGTTATCAGTAAACTATGTATTAGCGTATAGATTTAGCTATCATGTATTCGCGATCTTAGTTTCTATGTATGCATGTTTGCACTCTCACATTTATATCAGTCAGTTATTTAGCATTGTTTATGCATGTCACCCTATTTATGTTTAGCCTACCTCACTCGTATACTCAGTACTCCAGTTGTACTTACGCATTCACGCTATGGTGCTTTCTCTTTATATTACACCATAGGTTCAGAGACACGAGTTCCAGGCCAGCAATAGCAGTCGCATTCCAGTATATAGAGTTGCAGTGAGTCTTCTTCATTCGAGGATGATATGGGTTGATTTATTTATTTATTATTTCAGTTAGCTATCAGTTTATGGAGTTAGTTGGAGACATGTTCCTTCAACTCCTTATTCAGATAGTATTTAAAGGCTTTCAGATTTAGTTTAGATTTGATTAAGTTTTCAGTTATTTTGGGTATCTTTCAACCATATGGATGTTATTTTACCAGATTCTTTATTCAGTTGAACCTTATGGCCTACATGTTCATGTTTTACACATATCACATGTATGTTAAGCAATGTACAGGTATAGATATCGGTCATGGGTTAGCTTGTGGTCCCTCGGGGTCATAAGCACCGTGTAGCATTCTGGTTTAAAAAATTAGGGTGTTACAAACTTGGTATTAGAGCCTAAGGTTCAATAGAGTCCTAGGAATTCTGAAAGCCACATCTAGTAGTCTTGTGCATGGGTGTGTTGCGCACCACATTTATGTGCAAGAGGATATGAAATATTTTAGGAACAGTTTTCCTTCTTTCAGTATTCATGTCGTGCTAGTGAGCATAATCTCAATTTAAACTCTCAGTCTAATCCATTCTTTTCTTATTTCAGAATATACCTCCAAATAGAATAAACCAGCCAGTTCCTCAGCCCCAAAACCCTTTGGGCGAGCATGTTTCTCATATGGATTTTAGAGCCACATTTATAACACTTGCTCAGTCCGTGGCTTCCCAGAATAAACGGCCACCAATTATTCTATCCAATCCAGTGGTCAATTCTGTAGCAACTAGAATTCGGGACTTCACCCAAATGAACCCTCCATCTTTCTTCGGGTCTAAGTCTGATGAATAGCCTCAGGAGTTCATTGACTAAGTTCAGAAGGTCATTAAAATCATGGGAGTTACCTCTGTTTAGAGAGCCGAGTTAGCCGCATACCAGTTATAGGATGTTGCTCACACTTGGTATAAATAGTGGAAGTCTAAGAGGTTAGAGGATGTAGGTCCTATAGAGTGGGAGGAATTTGTCACGGCTTTCTTAGATAGATTCTTTCCCCAAGAGCTGAGGGAGGCCAAAGTTCTTGAGTTTATCAACCTCAGGTAGGGAAATATGACGGTTAGAGAGTATTCTCTCAGATTTACTCAGCTAGCCAGATATGCCCCCCATGTGTTGCAGACAACAGTGCTAGGATGAGCAATTTCGTATCAGGAGTGAATGATAGCATGGTAAATGAGTGTAGATCTGCAATGCTGAACAGTGATATGACTTTAGTCAGGCTCATGACCCATGCTCAGCAAATCGAGGAGCAAAAGGTTAGGGCTAGGGAGAGGCAGAATGAGAGAGCAAGATCAGGAAGTTTTAGTTTTGCTCAACCCAAATCAGAGGGAGGAAATCGTTCCCAATTTTGTCCCAAGTCATCAGCTCTAGTTCATTCTTCAGCCAGTGCTCCAGCTCCTAAGTTCAGAGATAGAGCACCCAGCTCTAAATCTCAGGGCAGTGTCAGTAATGCCCGAACTAATCCTCTATGTCAAACTTATGGTAAGAACCACCAGGGTATTTATAGAGCTGGTAGTGATATTTGTTTCGGATGTGGCAAACCAGGCCATAAAGTCAGAGATTGTCCTCAGTCCAGTTATCAGGGTCAGCAAAATCGTTCCACAGCTCAGTCCGGTCGCCCGAACCAGCAGGGTGCCACTTCCAGTGCTACTAGTGGGCAATGCTCAAACAGACTCTATGCTCTTCAGACTCGACAAGATCAGGAAAATTCTCCTAATTTCATTACTGGTATGTTACAGATTTTCCATATTCATGTTTACGCTTTGCTAGATCCAGGTGCATCCTTGTATTTTGTCACTCCATACATAGCAGGCGATTTCAAAATCAGTTCCAAAATTTTAGCAGAGCCCTTTTCAATCTCTACCCTAGTAGGTAAAACCATCATAGCTCAGTGGGTATACAGGAACTACCAGGTTATGTTATTTCAGAAATCCACGTCAGCAAATTTAGTTGAATTAGAGATGACTGATTTTGATGTCATTCTCGGCATGGATTGGCTTCATTCTTGCTATGCCATAGTCGACTGCAGGACCCGGATAGTTCAATTTTAGTTCCTGAATGAGCCTGTCCTAGAGTGGAAGGATAGCACTTCATCTTTCAAGGTCAGCTTATTTCCTACCTTCGGTCAAGGAAAATAATTTGAAAGAGGTGTGTGTATCATCTCGTGCATGCAAAGGATTCCAGTTTCGAATCTCCCAGTCTTGAATCAGTTCTAATTGTTAATGAATATTCAGACGTCTTTCCCGAAGATCTTCCAGGCATTCCTCCCGAATGGGAAATAAACTTTGGCATAGACTTTCTTCCAGATACTCAGCCTATTTTTATTCCTCCAAACAGAATGACACCAGCTGAACTCAAAGAACTAAAAGAACATTTGTAGGATCTCTTAGATAAGGGATTTATCAGGCTCAGTGTATCCCCATGGGGTGCACCAGTCTTATTCGTGTGCAACAAAGACGGTTCTCTCAGGATGTGTATTGATTATCATCAACTCAACAAAGTTACGGTTAAGAACAGGTATCCGCTTCCTAGAATAGATGACTTGTTTGACCAACTTCAGGGTGCCAGTTATTTCTCCAAGATAGACTTCAGATCAGGCTATCATTAGCTCAAAGTTAGAGAATGTGACATCCCAAAGACAACTTTCCGTACTCGGTATGGTCACTTCGAATTTCTAGTCATGTTCTTTGGTCTTACCAATGCCCCTGCAGCTTTCATGGACTTGATGAATCGGGTGTTCAATCAGTACTTGGACATGTTCATCATAGTCTTCATAGATGATATTCTGGTCTATTCTCGCATAGAGTGTAATCATTCAGACCATCTCAGAATTGTTCTTCAGACTCCCAGAGATAATCAGTTATTCGCCAAGTTCAGTAAGTGCTAATTTTGGCTAAGATTAGTAGCATTCCTTGGCCATATTATTTCTGATGATGGAATTAGAGTAGATCCTTAGAAGACCAAAGTAGTAAGAAACTGGCCTCGCCCTGTCTCTCCATTAGATATCAGGATTTTCTTGGGTCTGGCTAGATATTACAGACGCTTTATCGAGGGATTTTCTTCTATTGCATCTCCTATGTCTAGATTGACTCAGAAGAAGGTTAATTTTTAGTGGTCAGATTCTTGTGAAAAGTGTTTTCAAGAGTTGGAGACTTGACTCACCTCAGCCCCAGTTATAGCTCTTCTAGATGGTTCAGATGGTTTTATAGTCTATTGTGATGCGTCCAGAGTGGTTTTAGGTTTTGTCCTCATGTAGCATAGTAAGGTCATAGCCTACATCTCCAGACAGCTAAAGCCCCATGAGAAGAATTATCCTGCTCATGATCTTGAGTTAGCAGCCGTAGTATTTGCCTTAAAGGTTTGGAGGCATTATTTATACGGAGTTCATGTAGATGCCTTCACAGATCATAAGAGTCTCCAGTATGTCTTTTCTCAGAAAGATCTCAATCTTCGTTAGAGAAGGTGGTTAGAGATTTTGAAAGATTATGACATGAGTGTTCTTTATCATCTGGGCAAGGCCAATGTTGTGGCCGATGCTCTCAATAGACTTTCTATGGGTAGTGTTTCTCATGTAGAGGATGGTAAGAAGAAGATAGCCCAGGAAATTAATCAGCTTACCAGACTAGGCGTTTGCTTAGTCGACTCTTCATAGGGTTGTGTGTGTGTTCAGAGTAGTTCAGAGCCATCTCTAGTTTTCGAGGTGTAAGAAAAGCAAAATAGGGATCCCAACCTTGTCAAGCTAAAAGAGTCAGTTTAGAATCAGAAATTAGAGGCTTTCTCCCAAGGGGGAGACGGTTTTCTTCGTTGTCAGGGTCATCTGTGTGTTCCATGTGTAGATGACTTGAGGTAGAGAATTCTTACAGAGGCGTATGGTGCGCGATACTCTATTCATCCAGGGGCCACTAAGATATACCGCGACTTGTGGGAGATCTATTAGTGGAGTGGGATGAAAAGAGATATTGCAGAGTTTGTGGCTAAGTGCTCTACATGTCAGCAGGTTAAGATAGAGCAATAGAAACCTAGTGGGTCCATGCAGGAGTTCACTATTCCTACTTGGAAGTGGGAAAAAAGTGAACATGGATTTCGTGATAGGTTTGCCTTGAACTCGTCAACAACATGATTCAGTTTGGGTCATTGTAGACAGAATGACCAAGTCAGCTCATTTTTTTCCAGTTTGTACCTCTTATTTAGCCGGGGATTTTGCCAAACTCTATATCAGGGAGTTGGTCAGATTACACGGTGTTTCATTATCTATCGTCTCAGACAGAGGTACACAATTCACCTCTTACTTTTGGAAAGCGTTCCAAAAGTATCTTGGTACCTAAGTCCATCTCAGTACAGTATTTCATCCTCAGACAGGTGGACAAGCAGAGAGGACCATTTAGACTCTTAAATATATGCTAAGGGCGTGTGCAGTTGATTTTAAGGGAAGTTGGGATGACCACTTGCCCTTGATTGAGTTTGCATACAACAATAGCTATCATTCCAGTATTCAGATGGCTCCATTTGAAGCTCTCTATGGTAGGAGGTGTAGATCTCCAGTCGGTTGTTTCGAAGTTAGTGAGGCCTCAGTCAACGGTCCTGACTTGGTATTCGATGCCTTATAAAAAGTTCAGTTGATCAGAGAGAGACTTCAGACTGCTCAGAGCCAACAGAAGTCTTATGCAGATGTTTGTAGAAAGGATCTCGAGTTCGACGTCAATGATTGTCTATCCCAAAATCTCTCCTATGAAGGGAGTGAAGAGGTTCGGCAAGAAAGGGAAACTTAGTCCCCGCTATGTCGGTCCCTTCAGGATTCTTAGTCGCTTTGGCAAGGTAGCTTATGAGCTCGAATTTCCTTCAGATCTAGACTCAGTTCATCCAGTCTTCCATGTCTCTTTGCTCAAGAAGTACATAGGTAACCCAGCAGTTGTAGTCCTTATTCAGAACATTGATGTTCAGGGCAGCCTCTCTTATGAAGAGATTCCATTCAAAATTTTAGACTATCAGATTTGTAGGCTGAGAAAGTCCCTCTAGTTAAAGTTCTTTGGCAAAATCAGTCCGTTGAGGGAGCTACTTGGAAAGCAGAAGAAGACATGCGTACCAAGTACCCTCACCTTTTCTCTGCCAACCTAGATCAAGCTCAAAGTAACAGACCTCCTTAAACTTATTCAGTTTCACGTTCAACATTCAATACAACTTGATATTACATTTCGTGTTCATGTTCCATCACAAATTTGGCATCAAGTACCATTGCATATTCAGTCATGCATACATGTATCAGCCCAGTAAATGATAATGCATCGGATATGCATTCTCATTGCGAGGACCTCAGTCATGCATTCATGAATCAGTCACACGTGCATCAGATATGCATGTTCAGTATAATGCGTTCAGTTTGTCATTCATAAGATCATGTTCCAGCTACTTATGTTTGGATTATTGTTTCCCCGCTCAGTCAGTTCCATTTGATGACAAATGTTCTCAGGGGGGAGATATTGTAATACCCGTGCCTTTTTCCTAGCTAGAAATCATATCGAGGATGCTAGGACTCACTTTGAAAATTAAACCTATCTTTGTACACGTGGTATTTTTGAGATTTTCACTTTTTATCAAGTGGGAAATTGAGTTATCTTTCCAATGGTACTAATTTTGTCCAAATCCGATATCAGACGAGAAAGTTATAGATATTTTACTTGGAACTGTCGAAAATGCCCAGGTATGACTTCCAAGTTGATGGACCGCCACTTTGACTGTCACAGCCAAGGCAGTTGAGCCACGTACTTGATACGGACCGATGGACGAGTTGACGGACCGTCAAAGTTGTGACGGACCATCATCCAGGTCATCAACTCTTATCCAGTGAACCCCATTTCTGGTCCACGTCTGACGAGATAAGTGATGGACTGTCAAGTGTCTAACGAACCTTCAGTTGGACCGTCACATGCCACGTTCAGTTTATTTTTAGGTTATTTTAACAGGGGTATTTTGTTCACTTATCACTCTCCTACATATAACCAGATAAGTTTGAATTGAGCCATTATACTCATTATTATTTCACAAATAAAAACTAGGGTTTCTCTCTAAATTTAATCTCCAAGAACAAGACCTAATCTTCTTCAAGAATCAAAGGATTTCAAATCCTTCAAGTTCAAAAACATCAAGAACCTTGAGTCACGTATGCGTAGTGTTCATCTATGGACCCCTTTCGTTCATAGAGTTTAAGAAACATGCTTTTAAATGAGAAACTTTGATTTCCTTGTTGTTATGTGATGTTGTTCATGTTAATGATCATTGTTTAAGCTTCAAGATATTAATATAAGTTGACTTCCATGATGTATGCATGCTTGTAGTTAAAACCCATGAATTTGGG
>JAPEIP010000006.1:242286547-242302891 GCA_026120095.1 Capsicum chinense
AAAAGGTGTCACGCCAGCTTAAAAGGTAGACAAAAATTCGCTAAAATTTAGTTCAAGGAGGTAATAGGACCCCCATGAAGTTGTCGTAGCAAATCTGAACATAGTTCAGGTGGATGCTTTACTCGTAACAAAAAGAGTAATAGGTATGAATATATGCACCTCTTGAAGTTGCATCTCATTAAGTGAAGAGGAAATTTGTATATCTTGTTGAGACAATCTGAATTCACCAGTTACAACACTAAATCCAGGAAACCAATGTTGAGTATTCCACCAATATACAAGCCACGGGACATGGTGTATAACGCGATAAGCCCATCGATCTCTAAGTAATTGCTCATCGAACGCTTGTTTAGTCAAGTTTGCTGGAAATCCAGGCCACCAGAAGTTGATTACTGGTGCCAATAATGCAGCTCCTGCTAAGCTACCAACAAATAAAAACGGAAAAGGATCATATTTGTTCTTCGTACTATCTGAAATCGAGCAACTTACTAGATCTTCGTTAAACGTTTGGTCTAATATTATTCGATGGTTAAGAAAAAATCTCATTTTTTTCCCCTTATGCAACTCCAACTAGTCAAAAATCGAACCTGTTATTTACCTATATGTCACACGGAAACAGCTTTACCGTTGCTCCGAGGATCTTTTCCATTATAAATAGTGAAGAACATAAGAAACAATCATTGAACAATAGTAGTAAACTTTGATCTTACCGTTGAGGTATGTACTTAAGACAACCCCAAACAAGTTGACCACCCAAAGAGTACCCCATAACATAGAATTTAGCTCCAAGTTCCAATTGATCAGCAAGTTCTTCTACATCAAGAGCTAAAGTTCTAAAACTTCTCTTTGGATGTGGGTCACTTTTACCATAACCTGGTCTATCAAAGGACACCAAATACACCCCCAGTTCTTCAACTGCTTTCTGTGACAAAACAACAACTTCTTTCAGTCCAAATTTTGAGTAACGCATCCAGTAGCCTCCGAACTATGGGCAAACTTGCTACAACACACTCAACTACCCTCTCAACTAAATTCTGACGTGGAACCTTTTGTCATCCTTTTTAGTTGACGTGGGTCCCTTTTTATGTAATAAAGGTGTCATGTCAACACAAAAGAGTGACAAAAATACGCTGAAATTGAGTTCAGTGGGGTAATAGGTTATAGGAATTGGAGTGTGTCGTAGCAACTTTGGTCATAGTTCGAAGGGTACTAGATGCTCATCTCTTTTTTTTCATAAGTAAAATTGACATGATCTTACAACCATAGAAATATCATGATATATTTAAGACCGCGAGTTCTAAAGGTACATTTAGTATGTGTCATTTCTTAAACTTTCGAACCAGTAGCCAAAAGGCGCCATATAAAATGAAACGATGAGACTTAGATAAGAGTAAATTACGCGTACCGAAGTTATAAGTGCAGCCTCAAATTTGCTTGCACCAAAGCTATGTATGTACACAACTTTATAGTTGGCCAATTTTTTGGGCACACCATACTCTTTGTACACCAAATTTCTTCCATCTTTAAGTTTGATTCTTGAAGTGAGGGGTAGACCACTTGAAAATCTACAAATTTTGGATGGAGGGGGATGGATAGTTTGGAAAACAAAGGCTAAAAGTACTAGAAATGTGGACACAACAACTTGCTTGATCATTGTTGAAGACAAGAAGAAAAAAACTAAAGTTTTGAAAATGATTGTAGTGACCAATTGCTCTAGTTGGGTAGTAAGATTTACACTTAATGCTTTACTCTTCAAGTCATTAAAGGGGCAATTAGGTGCCAACATGCATTCTTAGAGGTTTCGGATTTGAGCCTCGGGTATGGAGAAAATTCAGTTGGGAGCGCTACCCTCAGAATGGGCCTTACAGTGCGCGATCTGGATTAGTCGGGGCTCCAATGTGGATATTGAAAATCAGATGGGAAACAAAAAAAAAGGGCAATCAGGTGCTGTCTCGGGTTCGAGCTCAGTGTATGGAGAAAATTCTCTTGAGAGGAAAGAAAAATAAAAAATAAAAATAATATAAAATAAAAAAGAAATAAAAGAAGTTGAGAGGAAAAAGAAAAAAAAGTAAGGGTTGAGAAATTAAAAATAAAAAAGAAAAGAAAAAATAAAAATTAAAGTAAAATTAAAAAGAGAAAAGAAAAAATATAAATCAAACGGTTATGTTCAACCCAAAAGACCAGTCTAATAGGTGGGAGAACTTATTTGGCTTATAATCTCCTTAGTATCTTTTTATTTTTTCAATATGGAACAATTAGTTCATAACAGGTAGTTTTTAATTTTAGCTGAATAATAAAGGGATTTGAATGAAATTGTTTGTTAATGTGAAGAAAAATTTGAATGAAATACCCTACAAATCTCGACTGTATTTGATAGTGCATGTAGTACACTCTTTTTTTGTGTGTTTTTAAATGGTGCCAAGTGGCACTCCATATGGATAATTAAAGGATTTAATTGACAAAACTTTTTTAAAAATCACACCCAATTAAAGCATCATCTTCTTACAAGTTTTTTACTTTAACTATTGGGCGTTTGCTTTTCTTACCTGAACTATCGATAAGTATAATCGACATAGAAATTAATAAGTCTAACTGTCATGTGGACAAAATTTACGTTGCAAATTAAGTTGCCACACACATTTTGGTAATTAGAGATTTTCTTAAACGTAAATCAACGAACACGCTTTAAAATGATTTGTCGAAAGAGTCCAAACGGTGTTCTTTAAATTAAAATAAACTTGTGCATGTGTTTTCATTCGTCTATTAGGTAGTGCATTGTTGAAGGATCTGACATTTTTTAATCCCAAATCAACGAACACACTTTAAAATGATTTGTCGAAAGAGTCTAAACGATATTCTTTAAACAGAAAACTTATGTATGTGTTTTCATTCGTCTATTAGGTAGTTCATTTTTTAAGGATTCGACACGTGTGCAGCTACATTTTTGGAAAGTCCAAGCAACTTACACTCTACGATGAGTTTATGCACATCATGCAATTTGTTAGCCATTGGTGTTTCAATTTTCAAGTCATATTAAGGGTACGCAAAATTAAATACGCTATATATTTGACCTCTGTACACCACATAAGTTCCTGACGAGCTTCTTTTGCTAAATCAAAGTTTATTTTTTTTATCGATAGCATGACTTCTTCATTATTGTATTTCCTTTTCATATTTTTTGGGGAAAAGAGTCAGAAATATACCTAAATTTTGGCAAAATTTGTTGTAGCATGCCTCAACTTTGCGGGGGTCCTATGAACCCCCTCGACTATTTATTACCGTATTTCTATGGCATATATTAGTTCAACTGGACCACTTCAGACCTTTACACGCTCAGTGTGTGTGTATTCACTCAGTGGTCTAGCTGGGCAAATATGTACCACAGAAGTACGGTAATAAATAGCCGAGGGGGTATCGGACCCCCGCAAAGTTGAGTCATGTTACAACAAATTTCGCCAAAGTTTAGATATATTTCAAACCTTTTTTCCTATTGGTTTTATATATGCATTACTTAGGTCGAGGTTTCACTAGAAACAATCTCTTTACCTTCACAAAACAGGGATAAGGTTGAGTACGCACTATCCTCTCTAAACGTCACATGTGGGACTATAATGAGTACGTTGATGTTGTTGTAGATGTAAAGGAATTTTCTCATGTTGTTGTTGTAAAGTGGAAAAGAAATTGATATTTTAAATTTATAAACGTCATAAAAAATTAGGCATAATACATAAATATGACCCTAAACTTGACACCAAATTATAACTTTGATAGTGCACAAATAGGACCTTTAACTATTCAAAACCTGAACAAATATGACCTCTCATTTTGCAACTCCCTGCGTGAGTTTCACTCGCGCCTATGTGGAAAGCTCATCCAATTACACGGTGCCACATCGTTAAAAGGGCTAACTTGGAGGGAAGTCATATTTGTATAGTTTTAAATAGCTAAAGGTCATATTTGTGCACTATCAAAGTTTTATTTTTTGTGTTAAAACGACGTTGTTTTTTTTATTATTATTATTATTATTATATTTATTTCTATAGCAGCAGCACCTAGCTTTTTTTTCATTAAAAAAAATTATTTCTATAGCAGCAACACCTAACTTTTTTTTTTAAAAAAAGTCACTAACAGGGATTGAACCCGCACAGTAGGCTGAAGGAAGCGTCCAAGAAGAGCAAATAACACCACTGGGCTATCTAAGTGCCTTGTTTCATGTGATTCAACATTAATATACGTATATAAATATAAATTTTCTATCTTATATATACAACGTAATTTTTTTACCGAGGGGGTTTGGGTGAACCCCATGGAAACCACATAAGTCCGCCCCTGCATTAATTTAATAACGTTTTGATAACGTTAATTTAATAACATTTTAATAACGTTAATTTAATATACTACTACTACTATCCTTAATAATGTTAATTTAATGTTTTATTAAAACTATAATTTTTTTTATTATTAGTATAGTTTCATATTTAATTTAATATTTAAATAAATTATATTTAGATATATTATATAACATAAATTTGCCCTCTGCTTTATAATATATATACATACCCATGCTATTTTTTAGTATGAGACTGACCCACCTAATTAATAAATCTTTAATATTGCTCTTTTTCCGCAATGACAAAAGAAATTAGATGTCATTTTCATCTTTGAGCTAAAAATAATGAAAAAATAATAGTGAAAAGTCATTTAAAGGTCATATTTGTGCAGTTTTGAATAGTTAAAGGTCATATTTGTGCATTGTCAAAGTTTAAGGTCAAAGTTATAATTTGGTGTCAAGTTTAAGGTTATATTTATATATTATGCCCTTAGATTTTAAGCTGGACACGCCCAGTTTTGCGTGTTGAACACGCGTTTTGCCACATAAGATCGGGAGTCATATTTGTGCAGTTTTGAATAGTTAAAGGTCATATTTGTGCACTGTCAAAGTTTAAGGTCAAAGTTATAATTTGGTATCAAATTTAGGATCATATTTATATTATGCCAAAAAATTATTATAAACAAGTTTTGACATTGTTATTTAACCTTTGTCGGCTTTTCAAAAAAAAAAATGTAAATAGTGTCTGAAATTACACATGATTAACGTTCAGACAAAAATGATTAAAATTTAATTAAAGTAAATAGATTAAGTGGGGCAAATTAAAAATGATTAAAATCGAAGCAGAAATAGCTGAACTTCAGTCATATGAATATAAACTTCAGCTATATGAAATGTCTGATGCAATTCCTAAAATTAGACTTTTTTAAAACTAATTTCAGATACTGTATGTCTGAAGTTATTCCGAAGTGAGACGTGCTAAAATTTATAAGCAACAAAATTCGAGTATTTGTGCATTTTGCCTCTTTTCAATAGGTTAATACATTTTTTCTTGTTTTCAATCTGATATCTGGTATTAATATTAAAGCCTGATTACATGCGAATTTGATAAATTTTCTTGATGTTCGATGAGAAAATTGATAAATTTAAATATGCTATGGTTAAATTTGAAGAGAGCCTCCGATAAAGGATGTTGAATTGAATTTAACTTTTTCTTGTTTTCGATCCAATATATAATTTAATTAGCATTGAGACTCGATTATATGTTTGATGAAAATCGATAAATTTAAATGTGCTATAATTAAAGGCGAAAAAACCTCTCGTTAGGACATTCAATTAAATTATTTTCATCAAAAAATTATATTATACGAATAGAATAATCAGTTTTTAAAGATTCCAAAACATGTGAATTTTATATTCTATCTTTAAAGAAAAAGATAATAAGATTATTCTATTATTTATAATTTTATAATATGCTCACGACCTTGTACTACATGTACTTACGTACTACAGTAAAATGCATGTACTACTAAAGAAATGTTTGACTTTTCTATTTTGTTTGTTATTCAGTATTCGTATTTACATCGTATCATATAAAATACTTGCACAATACGTAAAAATTTCTTTTAGTCTGACCTGAAATTATATTTATGATCTTCAATTTTAAGTATGCATAAGTAAACACTTAAATTTATATAAAATTATATGAATAGACGTATATGTCCCTATATATAACGTTCTATGTAACCAATTCTTATCCTATATAATATCTATGTGTATTATGTCATATAAGACGTGTGTGTCTATTTGTTCAACTTTATACAAATTTAATTGTCTACTTGTGCAGTTTAATGTTGGAGGTCGTAGATGTAATTTGAGGTCAAGTTAAAAGACAATCTTAAAATTATTTTCAATCTTAAAATTTAAATTTGAGACCCCGAATTATACATAAATATCATATCACTTTACTTGTCACGCGGTTGATTCACGATAGCCAATTCGATTAATTTTTAATGTTAAATTGAATCAAATTAATTTAATATATTAAACTAAAATTTATATGTTCAAATACTTCGCAAAGAATATTTTACATTGTAATTCTTCTCATATTAATATGAATAAAAAATACATTATAAAATATTTATCAAAATTCATAAAATTTAATTTCAAAAAAACAAAACATGACAAGTAGTAAAAGTGAATAGAAAGAGTTTATGAACAAACGTAAAATAAATAAATAAAGGACAGTCTGGTATTACTATAAACTCCACTATGCGCGAGGAAGGGCGAACAACAATAAATTTTGGTAACGGATTATTTTCAAGACTTGAACTTTGGTCTCTATTTTACCTGTTACTCTAATGCTTCGCTTCAAATAAATAAATAAATAATTAGGAGAATCTAATTTTTTAAAATTATTATTATTATTTTTTTCCTTTTTCTCATGTATAAATTAGCAGCCTTTTTACACCTCTTATAGTCACAAAAAAATCTAAAGGTCCAATTTTTTCTCTCAACTTTGCATCACCAATCCTTGAAAAACCTCACAACTTTCTTATCAATTCACCCTTCATCATCATGTCTCAGGTACTTTGAATTTTCTTTTTTTCTTTTTTATATTTTCTTGATTTATAATTACTGTATTGAATCTGTAATTTTTAAGCATAATTTTGAGTTGTTTAATTGATGGGGTTGCTGGATTTTGCATTGTTAGTGTGAATCTTGATTTGGTTAGTTTTTATTTTAGCTGAATAATAAAGGGGTTTGAATGAATTTGTTTGTTAATGTGAAGAAAAATTGATATTAAGGCTTAATCTTGATTTGGGTAGTTTTTATTTTAGCTTAATATAAAAGGGGTTTGAATGTAATTGTTTGTTAATGTTAAGAAAAATTGATGTTAAGGCTTAATCTTGATTTGGGTAGTTTTTATTTTAGCTGAATAATAAAGGGGTTTGAATGAAATTGTTTGTTAATGTGAAGAAAATTTGAGATTAAGGATTAATCTTGATTTTTGATGGTAATTTTGAAGTAATTTGTTGAGGGGTTTGGTAAAGATTTGCTTGTTTTCTTGGAATTTTTTTGTTTTAATTGGAAAAAGATTGAAGCTTTACATAATTTACCTGATAGTTGTTGCTTGTGGGAGGTGGTAGATATCCCGTGGATTGTGTCGAAGTGCGCGAAAGATGGTCCGGACACCATGGTTATTAAAAACAAGTAAAAAATTCCTCTATTTGTTTGAGATTAATGCGTAGTTGATTGATTGATGACGAGCTTTTTCCTCTTCGTTTCAATGTTTAGGCTTAAGTTTCTTTCTCTTGCATATATAAATAAGAAACAAGTTCAACATTAAAATCTTGATTTTGATGGTAATTTTGAAGTAATTTGTTGAAGGGTTTGGTAAAGATTTGCTTGTTTTCTTGGATTTTTCTTGTTTTAATTGGAAAAAGATTAAAGCTTTACATAATTTACCTGTTAGTTGTTGCTAGTGGGAGGTGGTAGGTATCCTGTGGATTGTGTGTCGAAAGCTGGCCCGGACACCACGGTTATAAAAAGATAGGAAATTCCTCTATTTGTTTGAGATTAAGGCGTAGTTGATCGATTGATTACGAGGTTTTTTCCTCTTCGTTTCGATGTTTAGGCTTAAGTTTTTCCTCTTGCATATGTTAAAAAAAAAAACAAGTTCAACATTAAAATCTTGATTTTGTTGGTAATTTTGAAGTAATTTTGTTGAAGAGTTTGATAAGATTTACCTGTTTAGTGGGAATGTTGATCTGGGAAATTCTTGTTTCAGCTAAGAAGATGTGGATTCGGAATAATTTTTGTGTTTTGATTTTAAAAAATCGAAGCTTTACATGATTTTGAGCTAAAATTCTTTGATGATGGATGGATTTGTTTGTTTATTGCTATGCCTGATCTGAGCTAGAAGAGTCGGTCCGTTAACGAGTGCGTTGATTGTTTCAAAAATTTATTGACTAGTTTAGTTACTGATACACTACAAACATGGATTGTACCAAAATAGCCACAAAAACAGTCTACAAACACAATACAAAACCGAGACAAGTTGGAAACAAGTCCAAAACCAAGAATGCTACACAATGATGAGATAATAACGTGTATAACCACACCAAAACCGCAACAACACAACAAGGTGGACAACAATATAATAAGAACAATAACAACAATAGACAACAACTCACGGATTGAAGATTACAAGATACACAAATGGTTACAAGATTACAATGAACAAAGGATAGATAGCTAGACCTTGGTTGGTATAATCTTAAGAACCCAAGAACATGTGATACTCTTGGATCCTTAACACTACACGCAACGGTTAACCAAGAGGGACTTTACCTCCTCTAAACACCAACGTCTCAAGCCATGAATACAACACTAGTGATTCCACACTAGTATCACCCTAATTTCGGGTTGCCTCCTAAAGAGAAGAGAGGACTTGTCTTTCAAAGTGTTATACAACTTACAAATATCATCAAAGTCCAAGACAAAATGACCTACAATGTTCTATTTATACTAGGTTACAACTAGAATACAAAATGACCAAAAGGCCCTTTAATGAAAAGCCTCAAAATGCAGCCCATGGAGTGTAGTGTAGGTTCGGTTTTGGTGTTTGTTGTAGGCCCTCTTTTGCATTTTTCTTGCACACTCCAAGCCTCAGGTTCATTACACTTTCACACGTCCATCCTCGTGGTTGTACTTGTATCAATTACTCTTCTTGATATGTAATGCATTATTGGCCTACTTTGGTCATTTCACTTATAAATTAATGGATTTTCCCCTTACGGTTAGATTTGATAAGCTACCTTATTTTAACTGTGAAACCTGATTTCATTTCAGATTAGCTATCGAAAAAAATATAGGTCTTCTCTCGGTTCTGAAACTTTACCGCTAATCTTTTTCTTGATTTTCCCAGTGAAAGAGTTGGTCCAAGTATCCCCTTTATTCGTTAAATATCAACGATGGAGCTCTTAGTACTACAATAGTAGCCAAACTGATTCAGAAAAGTGCTTTTTGAACAAGAGCTGCTCGGAGAAACCAGAAAGGAATTAAATGAATAATGCAGTTTTTTCCTAAGTTGCTCAGACTCTCCAAAAATGTGGGTGTTGGATCCTTTAGAAATACACTATTTTTGGAGGATCCGACAGGCACCCGTAGACATTTTTGAAGAGTCCGAGCAACTTAGGTTTTTTCATTTGGTTGAAGGAGGGAGAGGGGGTAAATTGTTGTTGCGAGTCTTACAACTCTTTTAGGAACTTAAACTCGCAACAACCTCATGATGTGCCGCCTAATTGATGATTGAGTTATTTTTTTCCTGTTATGATCGTTACTTCACATCTCGTAAGCTGTCGATTTAATGCTAAATTGTTTTACCCCTTGTGACGGCAGACTGTTGTTCTCAAGGTTGGCATGTCATGCGAAGGCTGTGTCGGGGCTGTGAAAAGGGTCTTGGGGAAAATGGAAGGTAAGTTACTTATTTGCTTATAGATCTCGTAACAGATAAAACAGCAACGAAAATTGATAGGTCTAAGCCATTGTATCTTAACTAATATCGACTCACGTCTTCCTTCATAAACCATGTTCAGGTGTAGAAACTTTCGACATTGATCTGAAGGAGCAAAAAGTGACGGTGAAGGGCAATGTTCAACCAGACGCTGTTCTCAAGACCGTTTCAAAGACCGGAAAGCCATCTTCGTTCTGGGAAGCAGGAGAAACGGCTAAAACAGAAGCTGTTAGTACAGCTTGACGGTGTCTAATGGCCTCGAATTGTATGTTACGGCTAGAGCTTTATGCGACATCGTCAAGGATTCCTGTGTAATAGTTAATATCTAAATCGCAATAATTGTCAAGGATTTCGATGTTGTTTTCTTCGATGTAGATGGAGTGTCGTTAATGCATTAGTTATACTAGAATTGCCTCTGCAGATGAAATTGTTGTGATTTAATTCTGCCTTAAGGGACTCTTGAAAGTTCGTCTTTTGTATTGCGTCGAGAGAAATGACATCGATGCATTGGAAAGGGCTCGAATTGACTTCATTGAGTCCTGGGAAGAGGGCTGCGTGAATTACTTCGCTGCGTATCAATGACCTTTTATATTTTTTTGTGGTAGCGATAACCATCCTGGTGGTACCTGATGAAATAGTCGAGATATGCACAAGCTGCCCCCGACACCAAAACATAATACATAAACAGACACTCCACTCCAACTTGGTCTCAATTGTCAAATAAGCACTCCAATTTTGAGTATGGACATCAAGGCACCTTAGCTCATTTTTACTGTGTCAGTTGAACACTCCAACTTACGAAATGATCATCTAGACGTCACTCTAAAATTTGTGTGTCACGTCATCAGCGGGTGTCCACGAGACACAGTGAAACGAGTTGGGGTGGTTGTTAGTTGTTTATGCCATATCTTTTAACTTTCATAGGGTATTCACAAAAGCTTTATTTTTAAATAGTAATGCGTAAATAGTTATCCTGCACCTTGTGTGAAGAACCTCAGTGTAAGTTCCAATTGTTGTGGCAAGCATAACTAGGAGAATGAATTTTAAATCGAACCAGGAAAATAAGTACATCAATCAAGAATTAATAAAAGAAGTAATTCAAATTAAGTCATCTCATTCAATTAAATTAAATCCTCTTTTATTTTTTCTGCAATCTCCTTCATATTTCTTTTGATTTTTAACATAAAATAGATTAAAAATTTGAATCAAATTCTCAACTTTCAGGCTTGAGAACCAACGACGTCGTTGGTCATATCTGGGCCTAGTTGGTCACGACCGACACCTCTGGGCCTAGTTGGTCACGACCGACACCTCTGGCACATAGGCCACCACTCTGAGGTGTGGCCCCATGCGTGGATCGATCTGCTTTCAATGAAAGTGATACAAACATGGTTAGCGTGGGATACATTAGGATGAGGCTTTTACATATGAATGATAGCTTGGAGCCCGAAGAAAGCCATGAAGCAATAAAGATCCAAGGCCAAAAATGCTAATTGGTTAATCAAGAAGGGCTCTTGTGGGTTATTTTTTAAAGTAGCCACTTTTGAACTATTTCTGTACTAAGTTATTTTTGCAAAGGCAATAACTATAAATAATTGTCTTAGCCATTTTATTTTATAGTTTATGATGTCTATGATGAATTAAGAGCTTTTAAGTTTATAGTTTCTAGGTGAAATCTAGCGTTAGATTTTTCACGTAGTGGTTAATTGTAGTTGACTGATTAGGGTGAATTTCCGATATTGTTGGTGTTAACTTCTTTCGCTTAATCAATCATCGAGTCTCCCTTTTTATGGAATCAATTTGGTTGTCTCGTCTTTGATGGAGTCGGAGTTATTGTTGTTTGATTGGGTTCAATCGAGAGGTGATAGAAGATATAAGTCCTTTGTTGCTCGTAAAATCCATTCGAATCTCGATAATTCCACATATCCTTTTTCTTTGTTTTCTCTTTTTCTTTTTCTTTCTTCTTTGATTCTTATAGAAAGCACCAATGATTAGTCTGATATGTGGGAGACTCATTAGCCTATAAACCCTTTAACATTACTCTATTTATCTGACGTGGGACAATTGACATATAACAATCGTCCCTGCTTGAGAACCAATGGCCGCATTGGCTACGACTGTCACTCCTCTTGGGTCCAGGCCACCACTCTGAATCACAGCCCCACACATGGATCGATCCGCTCTCAATGAAAGGACCAATATTATAGACCAAACTGGAGAGCTTTATCCAAAAGACTATAAACCCTTTAACATTTCTCTATTTATCTGTTGGACAATTGACATATAACAATGTCCCTGCTTGAGAACCAACGACCTCATTGGTCACGGCTAGACCCAATTGGTCATAAATGGCACCCCTCTTGGGTCCAAGCAAAAGATAACTTGGATAAATTAAAACAGATAAATTGGAAAGCTAGGACAAAATAGCCTCTTTATTGGCAAAAGATTCTTTTTTTTTGTTGTTGATAAAATAGGAAAGAAGTTGGTAGAATAACTTATCAGAAAACAGTTGTAATGAAAAAAGTCAAGGCTTTTTAGTAACATATTATAAGGAGTTGACATTAACATAGATGATAGAACATAGTGGCTAACAACTAAGAAAATAAACAAGTAAATTCAATTTCCAAATGGGATTTATTTATCTAAACAAGCATACTGTACTTGTTTATTTTGCATACTGTATTAGTTTATATGCTTTAATGTTTTTTTATTATTATATTGTTATTTGTCCTGAGACGGTCTATCGGAAATAACCTCTCTATTTCACCTGAGGTAGCGGTATGATTTGCGTACATTTTATCCTCCCCAGACCCCACTATGTGGGAATACACTAAGTACGTTATTGTTGTTGTTAATGAACTTTAAGTGGGATTTGGTTAATCGTCAAGAAATGTATTTAACTTATATATACTGACAATTTGATAAAACTTTACCTTATTAAATGTACGTTTAACCTTTTGTAGTAGGTCATTCGCGTTATTTTTCAAGTTACTAATCCCACTTATAATAGATCGTTACATGTAATTTTCGATTTGATAGTGTAAAAGGATAAGTTTGTCACTGTATAGAAGTTAAACTCGAAAGACATTACCATAAGTGTTAATCGATAAGAATGAGAGTATAAACATCAAGAAACTCTTGCAATTCTGTCAATAGATATTTTTTTACCTCATCAACATTTGATAACGAGTCAAAAATTAATGAGATAAGCATTCAGTATCCCCGAACTATGACCAAAGTTGCTACGACACACTTCAACTTTACAGTAGTCCTACTATTCCTGAACTCAATGTTAGCGTATTTTTGTCATCCTTTCGTGCTGATGTAACACCTTTATTACATAAAATGGACCCCACGTTAACGGTGTCACGTCAGCTAAAAAGGTTGACAAAAAGTGTCACGTCAACTAAAAAGGTTGATAAAAATAAGTTAAAATTTAGTTCAAGGGTAATAGGGACCCGTGAAGTTGGAGTGTGTCGTAGCAATTGATGAACCGCGATATACTCCGAAATAATAATGTAATATCTGTCCAGCATTTGTTTACCGTTAATTAGTCTGTTATACATCACAAGTTACTTGTCACTTGATGAACCCTGATATAATCCAGAATAATACATTAGCAGCTGTAATTTGGAATGGATGCACTTGACGATATGAACCATTTGAAAAATAAACGTATTCAATTTCTCTGACTTACATTCCATGGCCGGAAAAATAACTTCTTGATATTGATACCAGTTAGTTTGAAGGATTCAACAACGAGGAAGATTGACTTTTTTTTGTAACAGCTCAACGAGATTCCCTTCTTTGTTTGTTTGACTCGAAGGAGAAGAGCCCGTTGAGTTATTAAGAATCATAATGTCGGGAGATAAGCATTCAGTACCGCCTCGAACAATGGCCAAAGTTGTTACGACACACTCCAACTTCATAGGAGTCCTATTAACCCCTTAACTCAATTTTAGCGTATTTTTGTCACTCTTGTGCTGACGTGACACCTTTATTACATAAAATAGGCTCACGTCAAAGGTGCCACGTCAGCTAAAAAGAATGACAAAAATACGCTAAACTTTAGTTACCGGGGGTAATAGGGACCCCCGTGAAGTCGTAGCAAATTTGGTCATAGTTCGGGGTACTAGATGCTTTGAAAAATATGACTATCAAGTGTCAACTTAAACTTTTCACGGATATAAAAATGTGGTGGTATCTGTGGAATTCTTCAAAGTCATACAACTTTTTTTTGTTAAAAAAAAAACTTCAACTTTGATGTTTGTATTACAGGCAATAATGTTATGTTTTAATATTGAGAAAAAGATTCCTCCAATGCATAATGCAAACTATAAAATGCTTCATGGTGTTTCATAAATTATCCATCACTTCATAAATTACCTGTTTTTGAGCCATAAAGGGGGGAAAAGATGGATTTGAAGGTGATTGCGTTTATTTCTTGCTTGATTTTCTCTCTTTCAGTTTCAACGTTGGCAAAACGACCACCTTCCTGTCCGCTTAAAGTAGGTTACTATAGCCATACTTGTCCGTCTGCTGAAGCCATTGTGAGAAATGTTGTGTATAAAGCCGTGTCTCGTAATCCAGGCATAGCTGGTGGACTTATCAGGCTGCATTTTCATGATTGCTTCGTGAGGGTACGTTGATGTCTTTTCTCTCTAATGTGCTAGTGCAATCTCATTCTTTGCGTCACTTTTTTCTGCACGTTGAAACGTGTGATCATTTCATCTGAACACTTACGCTGTTAGAGAAAAAGAGCACATTTTTGTTACTAGCTAATATTATGTCTCAACACGCCTCCTCACGTGTGGCCTGATGCTTTTTTGGCTTTTTAGTTGACGGTAGATTTGAAATTGTGATCGTGTGGAATGGTGTTACTCCTGCCTCGTTAAGCTTTTAATTGAGGTGGTAACAGAGTTCAACGCGTGTTGTTACTCTTGATAATTTCATCAACTTAATACTTTTTTCTGCATTTTTTTACGTATTTTAGGGATGTGATGCATCTGTACTACTGGATGGACCGGATTCAGAAAAGGAAAGCGTAGCGAACAAGAACAGTTTA
The DNA here is from genome assembly GCA_026120095.1 of Capsicum chinense. Classification (NCBI taxonomy): domain Eukaryota; kingdom Viridiplantae; phylum Streptophyta; class Magnoliopsida; order Solanales; family Solanaceae; genus Capsicum; species Capsicum chinense. The sequence continues at coordinate 242,301,461 of JAPEIP010000006.1, forward strand.
CGAGGTTTTGAAGTGATTGATGAAGCTAAGAAGCAGCTCGAGGCTGCATGCCCGGGAACTGTCTCGTGTGCTGACATTCTTGCCTTTGCAGCACGCGACAGTTCCTACAAAGTTGGGAAAATAAACTATAATGTCCAAGCAGGACGTCGTGATGGATATGTTTCCAGCAAAGACGAGGCCTTAGATAATCTTCCTTCTCCGTTTGTCGGTGTCAAGGAACTAATCAAGAGCTTTACAAGAAAAGGGATGTCAGTTGATGAAATGGTGACCCTTTCTGGTGCACATTCTATTGGCATTGCTCATTGTGCTGTTTTCGCGAACCGTATATACCCTCAAAACAAACAACAAAATCTGCCAATCGATCGCGAATACAGAAAGATGTTGAAGTCCATTTGCCCACCAGAAGCACTTACAAATGGAACAGGAGTAGCTAATCCTGCTCATCTCGATGTCATGACACCAAACAAATTGGATAACAAATACTACATGGATTTAATGAGTAAGAAGGGACTTCTAGTTTCTGATCAAACACTGATGAGCGATCCTAAAACCGCGAATTTGGTGAACTTTAACGCGAGGTATGGACGCGTTTGGGGTAAGAAGTTTGCGGATGCAATGGTGCATATGGGAACTTTGGATGTCCTCACGGGATGGAAGGGCGAGATCAGGAAGAACTGTCATTTCGTCAACTAATTATTTGTCATTTTTTTTCGCCTTTTGAGTTTTGTAAAGCTCTCGAGTACTATTTCAGCTTTCTTGCTATTGTTTCAATATTTGTTCAACTGTAACAGATGAATCTTCTTAATAAAGTTTGAGCGTCTCAACAAAAAGAGAATGAAATGCCTTTTAGATTCTCCGGATGTTAATTGCACTAGAGTAATGAGTCTAAAGCTTGACGATCATATGAACCTGAATATCACTCTCGCGAACGTGAGGAAAAAAAAGGTGGTATTACCTATATTACTCAGAAATTTACTCACCTTGTAGAGCTTGATCATCGGTGATCTAAAGTCAAACACTAATAAGAGGCCTCTCGAACTGATCTAACAAGACAATATAATCAATAAGTCGATGGACTTAGTTTCTGAAGTAGATCAATCAAGCCAGACAAAGAAAAATCGTTGATATAGAAAAACCGAGTTATATAATAGGAATGGAGTTATTGTTAGGTCTTGTGTAGTTTTGATGATTGACATTGTAACACCCCAATTAACTTAGGATAAGGAGTTCCATATCGGTAAAACTTACTATCTAGTGACGCGTTTTAAAGTCATGCGAGTCTAGGCGCAGAGCGGACAATATTACTAGACACTAATGGATGAGCTGTTACAAAAATGGTATCAGAGCCACTCCTGTGTCAGCCTTGTCGATGGGGCAAAGCGAGGAAGCCAAACCTCAATCTTGAGTCTAGTCAAATCCCATTTGGTAATG
>JAPEIP010000006.1:242316776-242327556 GCA_026120095.1 Capsicum chinense
AAATTAGGAGTCACGGGTCCAAGTTTTGAAAATAATCTTTGTTAAAAATGTAAGGTAAAACTGCATATAATAAATTTTTGTGGTCGAACCCTAGCTTTAGAGCACCGAGTTGCCTTTTATTTTTTTAGGCGATAAATATGTACTTCTCTCGTTTAAATTTGTTTGTTTTGATTTTGATTTGGCACAAAACTTAAGAAAGTAAAAAAAATATTTAAATTTAATATTAAATTAAGGATATATAAAATGTACTAAAATACTTTTTAATCTTGCCGTCGTGTGGAAGTTAAAATCAAAGAGTTATCAAAAGATATATCTATAATTCAAATCGAAATCGAGCTTAATTAATTGAAATTCACGTCATATAAAATCTATTTACATATTAAATTAAAATACACACTATCAAAAAAAAAAAAAATTATTCAAAACTTAAACCTAAAATCACCAACATAGATTGTGGAGGGACTGGATCTCATCCTTAATCAGAGTCTCGAGTTTAACCCCTGAATATAAAGACAACTTATTATAAACGTCAGTCTCAAAATAAATCCTACAATACGTAATTCAAATTAATCAAAATTTCAAGGGAAAAGAATCAAATATGCCATCGAAGTATCAGAATTGGCTTATCTATGCCATCTGTTAAAAGTTTGGCTCGTTTATGTCATCGCAATTACCAAACAGGTTCATCCATGCCATTACTTATTAACGATGGTTTTTCAAAAACAGCTTCGCCACGTGTCGTGTTACTAGAGGTCCACATCTTTAATTAAAACAAATAGAAAAGGCTCAAATATGCCATCAAAGTATCAGAAATGGCTCATTTATGTCATCCATTAATCAGATATCTCAAGTTTGACCCTGAATATGAAGACAACTTTATTATAAACGTCAGTCTCAAAATAAATCCCAGAACATGTAATTCAAATTAATCAAAATTTTAATACAAATATCAAATACAACGAAGAAAAAAAGGAGATAAAAGCAAAAGGTAGTGAGGAAAGCACATTAATAGACAATACTTTAAAGCGTTCAACGTATGTTCAAACATCCCAAGCGTCCACAACTTCTAAATTCTGAGTCCGCTATTGGGTGGGACTATTCTATCCTTAATCAAATGTCTGGGGTAAAACTTTATTATAAACGTCAGTGTCAAAATAAATCCTATAATACAAAATTCAAATTAATCAAAATTTCAATACAAATATCAAATACGACGAAGAAAAAAACAGAGATAAAAGCAAAAGGTAGTGAGAAAAGCACATTAATAGACAATACTTTTAGTCCATGGGTCCAAGAAAGTTTAATTTTTCAAACGTTAGCATTTATTTTGATCGACGAAATTAATTCCCCTTGCCCCACCTTATAAAAAAGCAGTACGATATTCTTTTCGTTTCAAATTATTTATCGTATTTAATAAAAAACAAATCTTAAATTATTTAGTATTTTTGAAGTTCAAAACAAAAATTGTTATTGTTTTCTTTGTTCTTAGTAATTACGTATTAAAGATAACAAGCACCTTAATTATTAAAAATGACACATAAATAAAATGAATGTGAAATAAAAAAGAGCATCTCGGTCCACTAACATTTTCGCTATGTGTAGGATCTGATAAAAAATCGAATCACAAAATTTTATCATATGCAATCTCATTTGTGGAACCAGGATTTTCATTGAGAGGGTTCAGAAGTATATATACGAACTAGTCGAAGGGGGTTCAACATCGATTATATATGTATAAAAAATATTTTTAATCATGTAAAATAATATAAAAACAGTATAATATTTCATCGAAGGAGGTTCGGAACCCCTTGGAGCAAAGGTGGCTCCGCCATTGTGCAACCTTGCCTTACATTTTTGCAAGAAGCCACTTTCACGGCCTGAACTCGTGACCTCCTGATCACATATTGATAAAGGTTGAAATAGTTAAAACTTATTTTAATTAATATATTCTTAAGAAACATGCAAAAGAGAAATATTTGAGATGGATAACTACTAGTAATATTCAAGTAAAAAGTATCTTATATTATGCATTTTATCCAGTCATAACTAACATCTTTTATAGTCAAAAAAATGTTGATGTTAAAGTAATGAAAAGTTTGTTAAGAAATCATTACTACTAATACTTTTTTTTTAATAAAATTAGTTTGAGGAAATGCCCCTAACTTCATAATAGGTGTATATTCACATGTACAATATTTTCTTAAAATTATTCACATGATGTTCGATATCTATTTTGGGATTCGAATTCAATATTAATGTGAAAATAAAGAAATACTTATCATTCCACGACAAATTGCACATAGTTTGCTTGAAGGCGAGGTTGACGTAACTGGCAAACTTATTGTCACGTGACCACGAGATTACTATTTGACTTGCAGAAAATGCAGGATAAGACTGCGTACAATAATTTGGCGACTATTTAGGTTAATTCTTCTGTCTTTTTCTTGTGCATGTCAACTCTTCCTTTGTACTTATCTTTTTTCAATATAAAGGTGAAAACTATGCACTAAACTTTATGATATCATTAAGAAAAGTAAACCAACTTTCTTGATGTGTATACAAACAAATTCAACTTTTTTTCTTCATTTAAAGTTAGTTTGTTTCTGAATAAGTACACTTCGTCTTTAGGTGTCATGTTATTGTAGAAATGCAGGATAAGGCTGCTTATAATAGATAACGGTTCAGTCCTTCTTTGGATTCCGTGCATAGCAGGAGCTTAGTGCAGCGATCTGAGCTTTTGTGGGTATCAAGTTGTTTGACAAATCTTGAATTGGAATCGGGATTGTACTTGAGTCGAGTGTCTTTTGAAAACGGTCTTTCTACCTTCAAAAGGTAGGCGTAAAATTTGCGTACACGCTATTCTCCCCAGACCCCACTTGTTGTGTTACACTGGCTTTGTTGTTGTTGTTGTTGATTGTTTGTATGTATGGAACTTTATGGAAGCATTAAGAAAGTAAAAGAAGTTTATTTGATATGTATTCCAACAAATTCATTTTTCTCATTTAGTATTTGCTTCTGAATTATGAACATGCACCCGTCTCTACCTTCACGGTTTAAGGGTAAGGCTGAGTACACATCACCCTCCTCGGACCCCACTTGCGGAACTACACTAGGGATGTTGTTGTTGTAAGTTGGTGAAAAATCTTGATTAAGTGGGGGTCTGGGGAGGGTAAAGTGTATGCAGTATGCAGTCCGTGCCACTACCTCAGATAAAGAAGTAGAAAGGTTGTTTCCGATAGCCACCGACTCAGGACATATAATATATCCAAAAAAATACAATCAATTTTTGATTTAAAGTTTCTGCCATGTGACCAGGAGGTCATGGGCTCAAGCCTTTGAAACAGCCTCTGGCAGAAATGCAAGGTAAGGCTGCGTACAGTACAGTACACCCTAGTGGTGGGGCCCTTCCCCGGACCCTGCGCATACATGCATAGCGGGATCTTTAGTGCACCGGGCTACCCTTTAGTGAATTTCTGAATAATGAATAGGGTGTTTGATTCAATAAGTTTAAATCTTTTCTGGTTATCATAAAAATCTTGAATTGACAGCAGGAGATTCCAAAGGTGAAAATGTCAGCAACTATAAGCAAAGACGAATTCGCAAGGTCTCTAAGCCGAAGATCGACGAGTAGGAGCAGAAGAATGAGTTTTGGATCAACAAGTAGAAGGAACTGGGCTTCAGCAAGTGTTAGCGAAGTTTTTACTGCACCAGGAGGTGATGTTTTTCAGATAAGTGGAAGGGAAGATGACGACGAAGACGAGCTTAAATGGGCTGCTATTGAGAGACTACCAACATATGATAGACTGAGGAAAGGAATTTTGAAACAAACATTGGATGATGGAAAGATTGTTCATCAACAAGTCGATGTTACGAATCTTGGATTGCAAGATAAAAAGGAATTGATGGAAAGTGTACTTAGGATTGTAGAAGAAGATAATGAGCGGTTTCTTCGTAGACTAAGAGATAGGACTGATAGGTAAATCTTTCTTGATATCAATCTCTTTTTCACTATTCGTTATTGTTTAAAGGTGGTATCGGGGTCAGTTTGTGTGCACCTCGACTATTTTATCAGGTATTTGCTACCTCATATACCAACACAGGAATCGGATAACTCTGTCTGTTGAACCTTGTGTCTCCTGGTTTTCACCAACGAACACTAGATAACATCCGTGATTGCAATAGTCTCTTAATCTTGATGTTTTGACATTGTTCCGATGATGCAAATTATGTATGTATTAATTGGAGTTTTGATGTTTTTTTTCTCTGCGTTATATAGGGTTACGATTGATATTCCAAAAATTGAAGTTCGGTTTGAGCATCTTTCCATCGAAGGAGATACATATGTTGGATCTAGAGCACTACCTACTTTGTGGAATGCTACCATCAACTTTGTCGAGGTACCATTTCCTTTCAACAATCATATTGATTCCGAGGTTCAACTTTGTAGAGTGAGCATTCTGTGCAACAAGTAGTTGTCCTAATGAAGTTTCTTTTTAATGTTCAAATTTCATAGGGGGCTCTTGAAAAAGTCAAGCTTGTCCCTTCGAAGAAAAGGGTCGTCAAGATACTTGGTGGTGTAAGTGGAATTGTAAAACCATCAAGGTAATGGGCATTCCGTCTACAGTCTATTTGGCGAAGTTTCTAAAATCTGCTTATTTTGAGAAGTCCTTTTCGTTAAATATTCCTATAGGATGACACTACTTCTTGGGCCTCCGGGAGGTGGGAAAACTACATTTCTAAAAGCACTTGCTGGTGTGCCGGACAAGGATCTACGAGTATGTGATTCTTCAACTTTCAGAAATAACGGCTTAAAGTGTTTATTGTATCATGTATGTCTAATTACTAGTTCGTCGATTTAGATTGCTGGAAAAATCAGTTATTGCGGTCATGAACTGTCGGAGTTTATTCCTCAACGGACATGTGCTTATATTAGTCAGCATGACCTTCATCACGGAGAGATGACAGTCAGAGAGACGTTGGATTTTGCTGGACGTAGTTTAGGAGTTGGCACGAGATATGAGCTCCTCACTGAACTGTCAAGGCGCGAAAAGGAATTGGGAATCAAACCAGATCCTGAGATAGATGCATTTATGAAAGCTACAGCAGTTGCCGGCCAAGAATCAAGTCTAGTCACAGACTATGTTCTCAAGGTTTAGATTCTGATTTAGTCGTAATAATTCCGTGCATCTAAGAACTGGATAAATGTTATTTGATTATTCGGGTGATTTGCAGATACTTGGGCTGGATATCTGTGCTGATATAATGGTAGGTGATCAGATGAGACGGGGTATATCAGGTGGACAGAAGAAGCGGCTGACGATAGGTTTCTAGACTCTTGCTCTATCCGTAATGATATGATTTTAGAGCCATACAAATGTTATGGCATGTTAGTATTCGAGTGTTCTAACTGCACTTTAGTCTGTGTCGAAAATCTTTCACGAGTTCTAAGGGCTGTTTTAATATGTATCGAAAATCTTTCCTTCATTCTTAAATTTCAGGCTGAGTCGAACGAATTTGCTTATGCACATTATGACATTTGTATCTACGTCTTACTGAATACAGGAGAAATGTTGGTTGGTCCTGCTAAAGTTTTCTTTATGGATGAAATCTCAACGGGCCTCGACAGCTCTACAACGTTACAAATTATCAAATACATGAGGCAGATGGTCCATATCATGGATGTAACTATGATAATATCCCTTCTTCAACCTGCACCTGAAACTTTTGAACTTTTCGATGACATTATTTTGCTGTCGGAGGGGCAAATTATCTACCAAGGTCCACGTGAGAACGTGCTTGAGTTTTTCGAAAGCGTTGGATTTAAATGCCCAGAAAGGAAAGGAATTGCTGACTTTCTCCAAGAGGTTACTTCTCTAATGGACCAAGAACAGTATTGGTTCAGAAAAAGCGAACTTTACAGATTCATTACAGTGTCTGAATTCGCGGAACGCTTTGGCAATTTTCGTGTTGGACGTGAACTCTTTGATGAACTAGGAGTTGTCTATGACAAAAGTAGAGCTCATCCTGCTGCACTCGTCACAGAAAAATATGGTATCTCCAACGTGAAACTTTTCAAGGCGTGTTTATCAAGGGAATGGCTATTGATGAAGCGAAATTCATTCTTATACATATTTAAGACATTCCAGATAACTATCATGTCACTAGTAGCCTTTACGGTATTCTTTAGGACAGAGATGAAAGTTGGACAGATAGTAGACGGAGGCAAATTCTACGGGGCAATGTTTTTCAGCCTAATCAATGTGATGTTTAACGGTACAGCAGAACTTGCACTGATCGTTATTAGACTTCCCGTTTTCTTTAAACAAAGAGATTCTCTATTTTATCCTGCCTGGGCTTTCGCTCTCCCTATTTGGCTTTTAAGAATCCCCCTCTCGTTTATGGAATCATTGATATGGATTGTCCTTACGTATTACACCATCGGCTTTGCTCCTGCTGCAAGTAGGTATGTACCCATCGTTCACTCCTCGAAACTAAAAAATATGATATATAGTCAGAGTTAATACATACGATATGACCACAATGAGCTCAAAGTGATCACACTTCTATCATTTGCACCTCGGAAAATTTTCAGGTTTTTCCGCCAGTTCTTGGTATTTTTCGCTCTACACCAGATGGCATTGTCTCTCTTCCGCTTTATAGCTGCAATTGGAAGGACTCAAGTAGTTGCAAATACTATCGGTACATTCGCCCTACTGGTAGTCTTTGTGCTCGGGGGTTTCATTGTCGCAAAAGGTCCGTTAGGACACCCTCTGGATTGATAAATTTCTTTATAACAGAGGTCTCGTTCAGCTACGTAGATTACCAAAATTCATCGACGTTCACATAAATGACCAATATTGTGAACCCTATTGCTTATTTGTTGTGTAGATGACCTCGAACCATGGATGAAATGGGGCTACTATGCGTCTCCCATGTCATATGCACAGAATGCGATAGCCATGAATGAATTTCTGGACAAAAGATGGAGTGCTGTAAGCTATACAATTCCATTCATTTGTTCATGAACTGTGACTACCATCAACATTTCATTTACATACCGACCTTTTTTCTTTTCAGCGTAACAATGACACAACTTTCTCCGAGGAAACGGTGGGCAAGGTTCTTCTTAAGTCAAGGAGCATGTATTTAGATGAGTATATGTTCTGGATAAGTGTCGTCGCACTATTTGCCTTCTCCTTTCTCTTCAACTTCTGCTTCATCTTGGCGCTAACTTACTTAAACCGTAAGATAGAGATTCTGTCTTCTATTTAAAACCTTGGAAACTTATTTTTTGCTCTCTCATCCATTCTTGTAAACGAAATGCAGCACTTGCTGATTCTAAATCTGTAATTATGGATGAGGAGCAAAGAAACCGTAATCCCAAAGAAGCAACAGCAAAGAGTTCAGCATCTACCACCGCAATGTTTGAAGGTTTGACAATCATATAAATATACATTTTTCCCTGTCGTTTTATTGTCCTAACTTTCCGTTTCTAAAGAATCTCACAAAACTGAATGATCATTGCAGGTATAGATATGGCTGTAAAGAATAATTCAAGGATTGACGAAAAAGCAGCCAAAAAAAGAGGAATGGTGCTTCCGTTCCAGCCTTTGTCGCTTGCATTTAACCATGTCAATTACTATGTCGATATGCCAGCAGTAAGAAACATTCATCGGGTTCTAAGCACTGATACCGTTATGCTTAAATTTATTACTCATCATCCTGTTGTATGCTTGTCAGGAAATGAAGGCCCACGGAATTGAAGAGACTCGTCTCCAATTGTTACGAGATGTCAGTGGTGCATTCAGGCCTGGAGTTCTTACGGCCTTAGTTGGTGTAAGTGGAGCTGGGAAGACTACTTTGATGGATGTCTTAGCAGGAAGAAAAACTGGTGGCTACACAGACGGAAGTATCTTCATTTCTGGTTATCGGAAGAACCAATCAACTTTTGCTCGGATAAGCGGTTATTGTGAACAGAATGACATTCATTCTCCACATGTTACTGTTTACGAGTCATTGATATATTCAGCTTGGTTGCGTCTCTCCCCAGATGTCAGAAAGGAAACTAGGAAGGTATTCGCTCCTATCACCTTGTCTCCTTTGTCTGCGAAAGTGTCATCTTTTGCTTCCGTATATGCTTAACTCGTTTGGTCGTTTTGTTCAGAACTTCGTCCAGGAAATAATGGAACTAGTCGAGTTGAAGCCTCTCAGGAATTTTCTAGTTGGCCTGCCGGGGGTAGATGGTCTGTCAACTGAACAACGAAAGCGACTGACTATAGCTGTGGAACTTGTAGCAAATCCATCTATTATTTTCATGGATGAACCTACATCAGGACTTGATGCCCGAGCTGCAGCGATTGTGATGCGTACTGTGAGAAATACAGTGGATACTGGGCGAACAGTCGTCTGCACTATCCACCAGCCAAGCATAGACATCTTCGAAGCTTTTGATGAGGTAAGGATCGAAATATTGGCTTATACTCCCTCGGTCCTATTTTATGCAACACTCGTTTCTTTCAGTCTATTCCAAAAAGAACGATAGTTCTCTATAATTGTGCTCAGTTTACTCTCCACGACATGCTTTAATATCCATGGAAATGTCAAGTTTATGATCATAAGTTCCAATACGTCTTTCTTTCTTTATTAAACTGCATCCTTAGTAAAACATCTTCACATAAAATAGAACGGAGGGAGTATAACTTCATAAATATGCATTTCTTGTGCTGCCACTATTCTTCTCATGCGAACGACTACCTTTGCAGCTGTTGTTAATGAAAAGAGGAGGACAAGTCGCTTATGCTGGATCGCTCGGACATCATTCTTGCCTATTGATAGAGTATTTTCAAGTGAGTATCATCTCATCCAAAAACTTCCAAGTTGTCGAAGTGATACTGTATTGATAAATCAATAACTAAAAAACGCTTTTTTCCAGTCTGTTCCAGGGGTTTCGACAATAAAAGAAGGAAGTAATCCGGCTACTTGGATGCTGGATATCACCACTCCAGCAGTTGAAGCTCAACTTAAGGTGGACTTTGGAGACATTTACGCCAACTCGGATCTATATAGGTAATAAGAAGATCGTATAGTGCTTTTCGTTTTACTTTCAGTACTGTGTTACTAACTCACTGTCGTTTAAAACTCAACTTCCGCAGGAGAAATCAAGAACTTATCAAACAATTAAGTGTTCCAGCACCAGGGTCCCAAGATCTTCATTTTCCTACGAAATACTCCCTACCGTTTATTGATCAATGCAAGGCTTGCTTTTGGAAACAACACTTATCTTACTGGAGGCATCCACAATATAATGCCATAAGATTTTTCATGACAGCAATTATAGGAATTATATTCGGAATCATCTTTTGGGATAAAGGGAGCAAAATGTAAGTCATCGTCTTGCATATCTATTTCAATCGACGAACAATCAACTAGGCCTCGTTTCATGGAAACCCTCGCTCGTTTAAACTGACGGGAAAATCATGATAATAGGTACAAACTACAAGACCTATTGAATCTACTTGGAGCTATGTATGCTGCTGCTATGTTCCTTGGTGGAACAAATACTTCAGCTGTGCAGTCCGTTGTGTCGGTAGAAAGAACAGTCTTTTATCGAGAAAGAGCAGCCGGAATGTATTCTGCGCTGCCTTATGCATTTGCTCAGGTAAAGGAAGCACCAAACAGAACACAACTTGTAAACGTTTTACTTTTAGAATCAATTCATCATCGAAAGAACTAAATGTTCCCTTTTTTCTCTCTCCAGGTGGCCGTAGAGACTATCTATGTCGCGATCCAGACTTTTATTTATACCCTCCTTCTGTACTCGATGATCGGTTTCCAATGGACAGCTGCTAAATTCTTTTGGTTCTATTTCTTCGTTTTCATGTGCTTCGTCTACTTCACAATGTACGGAATGATGCTTGTAGCACTCACTCCAAGCTACCCGATCGCGGCCATCATCATGACATTCTTCCTCACGTTATGGAACTTGTTCTCTGGTTTCCTTATCCCTAGACCGGTAAGTACAATAATTCCTACAATACCATAACGAGTTTAAATTCTATACACCGAATCCTCCTCAGGGAGTGGAATTAGCAACCTAGAAACTAAGGCACGTTATCTCCTACAGCAAGCGTAAATATGCTGCCAGTGTAAATCTCTTTATATCATCAGTGTATGTAAGTACTATGCGAATGCACACATTTTAGTCGCGAACGAGGCACAACAAAAACATCTGTGCCTCGCAACCCAACAAGTTGAGCTCGATTCATGTCATCGTCACATCAAAATAAGCAGAATACTTACATATATCTGCACCTGATACATAAAAATGTTTGCTTCTGCAGCAAATTCCGATATGGTGGAGGTGGTATTACTGGGGTTCACCAATATCATGGACGATATACGGTCTCATAACATCTCAAGTAGGTGACAGGAACGACAGCGTTGAGGTACCAGGCATTGGCGAAATACCGTTAAAGCTATTTTTACAAGAATATTTGGGATTTGAGTATGACTTTTTGGGATTTGTTGCTGTTGCTCATGTTGCTTGGGTTGTTCTATTCTGCTTTGTTTTTGCCTATGCCATTAAGTTCTTGAATTTCCAAAGGAGATAAAGTGAACTTGCAGACAATACAAAGTTTAGTGTACACGTAAATCAGCTATGTCGCTCGGACTCTTCAAAAGTAGTGTATTTGTGGAGAATCCGACATGGATGCAACATCAGAAGTGAAGAGTCCGCACAACTTTACAACAAATGTACATAAGTTACGTGGAGAAAATAGTT
>JAPEIP010000006.1:242327656-242343548 GCA_026120095.1 Capsicum chinense
AATGTTTGAAGGTTTGACAATCATATAAATATACATTTTTCCCTGTCGTTTTATTGTCCTAACTTTCCGTTTCTAAAGAATCTCACAAAACTGAATGATCATTGCAGGTATAGATATGGCTGTAAAGAATAATTCAAGGATTGACGAAAAAGCAGCCAAAAAAAGAGGAATGGTGCTTCCGTTCCAGCCTTTGTCGCTTGCATTTAACCATGTCAATTACTATGTCGATATGCCAGCAGTAAGAAACATTCATCGGGTTCTAAGCACTGATACCGTTATGCTTAAATTTATTACTCATCATCCTGTTGTATGCTTGTCAGGAAATGAAGGCCCACGGAATTGAAGAGACTCGTCTCCAATTGTTACGAGATGTCAGTGGTGCATTCAGGCCTGGAGTTCTTACGGCCTTAGTTGGTGTAAGTGGAGCTGGGAAGACTACTTTGATGGATGTCTTAGCAGGAAGAAAAACTGGTGGCTACACAGACGGAAGTATCTTCATTTCTGGTTATCGGAAGAACCAATCAACTTTTGCTCGGATAAGCGGTTATTGTGAACAGAATGACATTCATTCTCCACATGTTACTGTTTACGAGTCATTGATATATTCAGCTTGGTTGCGTCTCTCCCCAGATGTCAGAAAGGAAACTAGGAAGGTATTCGCTCCTATCACCTTGTCTCCTTTGTCTGCGAAAGTGTCATCTTTTGCTTCCGTATATGCTTAACTCGTTTGGTCGTTTTGTTCAGAACTTCGTCCAGGAAATAATGGAACTAGTCGAGTTGAAGCCTCTCAGGAATTTTCTAGTTGGCCTGCCGGGGGTAGATGGTCTGTCAACTGAACAACGAAAGCGACTGACTATAGCTGTGGAACTTGTAGCAAATCCATCTATTATTTTCATGGATGAACCTACATCAGGACTTGATGCCCGAGCTGCAGCGATTGTGATGCGTACTGTGAGAAATACAGTGGATACTGGGCGAACAGTCGTCTGCACTATCCACCAGCCAAGCATAGACATCTTCGAAGCTTTTGATGAGGTAAGGATCGAAATATTGGCTTATACTCCCTCGGTCCTATTTTATGCAACACTCGTTTCTTTCAGTCTATTCCAAAAAGAACGATAGTTCTCTATAATTGTGCTCAGTTTACTCTCCACGACATGCTTTAATATCCATGGAAATGTCAAGTTTATGATCATAAGTTCCAATACGTCTTTCTTTCTTTATTAAACTGCATCCTTAGTAAAACATCTTCACATAAAATAGAACGGAGGGAGTATAACTTCATAAATATGCATTTCTTGTGCTGCCACTATTCTTCTCATGCGAACGACTACCTTTGCAGCTGTTGTTAATGAAAAGAGGAGGACAAGTCGCTTATGCTGGATCGCTCGGACATCATTCTTGCCTATTGATAGAGTATTTTCAAGTGAGTATCATCTCATCCAAAAACTTCCAAGTTGTCGAAGTGATACTGTATTGATAAATCAATAACTAAAAAACGCTTTTTTCCAGTCTGTTCCAGGGGTTTCGACAATAAAAGAAGGAAGTAATCCGGCTACTTGGATGCTGGATATCACCACTCCAGCAGTTGAAGCTCAACTTAAGGTGGACTTTGGAGACATTTACGCCAACTCGGATCTATATAGGTAATAAGAAGATCGTATAGTGCTTTTCGTTTTACTTTCAGTACTGTGTTACTAACTCACTGTCGTTTAAAACTCAACTTCCGCAGGAGAAATCAAGAACTTATCAAACAATTAAGTGTTCCAGCACCAGGGTCCCAAGATCTTCATTTTCCTACGAAATACTCCCTACCGTTTATTGATCAATGCAAGGCTTGCTTTTGGAAACAACACTTATCTTACTGGAGGCATCCACAATATAATGCCATAAGATTTTTCATGACAGCAATTATAGGAATTATATTCGGAATCATCTTTTGGGATAAAGGGAGCAAAATGTAAGTCATCGTCTTGCATATCTATTTCAATCGACGAACAATCAACTAGGCCTCGTTTCATGGAAACCCTCGCTCGTTTAAACTGACGGGAAAATCATGATAATAGGTACAAACTACAAGACCTATTGAATCTACTTGGAGCTATGTATGCTGCTGCTATGTTCCTTGGTGGAACAAATACTTCAGCTGTGCAGTCCGTTGTGTCGGTAGAAAGAACAGTCTTTTATCGAGAAAGAGCAGCCGGAATGTATTCTGCGCTGCCTTATGCATTTGCTCAGGTAAAGGAAGCACCAAACAGAACACAACTTGTAAACGTTTTACTTTTAGAATCAATTCATCATCGAAAGAACTAAATGTTCCCTTTTTTCTCTCTCCAGGTGGCCGTAGAGACTATCTATGTCGCGATCCAGACTTTTATTTATACCCTCCTTCTGTACTCGATGATCGGTTTCCAATGGACAGCTGCTAAATTCTTTTGGTTCTATTTCTTCGTTTTCATGTGCTTCGTCTACTTCACAATGTACGGAATGATGCTTGTAGCACTCACTCCAAGCTACCCGATCGCGGCCATCATCATGACATTCTTCCTCACGTTATGGAACTTGTTCTCTGGTTTCCTTATCCCTAGACCGGTAAGTACAATAATTCCTACAATACCATAACGAGTTTAAATTCTATACACCGAATCCTCCTCAGGGAGTGGAATTAGCAACCTAGAAACTAAGGCACGTTATCTCCTACAGCAAGCGTAAATATGCTGCCAGTGTAAATCTCTTTATATCATCAGTGTATGTAAGTACTATGCGAATGCACACATTTTAGTCGCGAACGAGGCACAACAAAAACATCTGTGCCTCGCAACCCAACAAGTTGAGCTCGATTCATGTCATCGTCACATCAAAATAAGCAGAATACTTACATATATCTGCACCTGATACATAAAAATGTTTGCTTCTGCAGCAAATTCCGATATGGTGGAGGTGGTATTACTGGGGTTCACCAATATCATGGACGATATACGGTCTCATAACATCTCAAGTAGGTGACAGGAACGACAGCGTTGAGGTACCAGGCATTGGCGAAATACCGTTAAAGCTATTTTTACAAGAATATTTGGGATTTGAGTATGACTTTTTGGGATTTGTTGCTGTTGCTCATGTTGCTTGGGTTGTTCTATTCTGCTTTGTTTTTGCCTATGCCATTAAGTTCTTGAATTTCCAAAGGAGATAAAGTGAACTTGCAGACAATACAAAGTTTAGTGTACACGTAAATCAGCTATGTCGCTCGGACTCTTCAAAAGTAGTGTATTTGTGGAGAATCCGACATGGATGCAACATCAGAAGTGAAGAGTCCGCACAACTTTACAACAAATGTACATAAGTTACGTGGAGAAAATAGTTGTTGTTGGCCGGTATCCTCTCTATGGTGCTCAGACTCTCCAAAAATGTTGTCGAACATGTACTTGCTATGACATTTTTGAAGAGTTTGAGCGACGTAGATCATCATACAATTTATTTTCTTGTATGTTAGTCATAGTTCATTCTTGTGTCATACATATGATGTATTGAATTTTGATGTATAAATTTACTTTGTAAGTGCCACATGGGTGTCAAATGGGCGGGTTGTGCTACATTTATACGGGTTAAAACCCACGTTAGACTTAAAATATTTTTTACATTATTTTGTTCTGAGTAAATCATCTAGTACCCTGAACTATGATCAAATTTGCTATGACACGCTCCAACTTCACGGCGGTCCTATTACCCCTGAACTAAATTTTAGCATATTTTTGTCAATCTTTTTATCTGACGTGGCACCTTTTGTCAACCTTTTAAGCTGACGTGACACCTTTAACTTGGGCCCCATTTTATGTAATAAAGGTGTCACATCAGCACAAAAGGGTTACAAAAATACGCTAAAATTGAGTTAGGAGGTAATAGGACCCCTGTGAAGTTAAAGCGTGTCGTAGCAACTTTGGCCATAGTTCGGGGGTACTGGATGCTTAACAGACTATACTAGATGGTCTAACTTGGACTATGTCCAAATTGATATGTTAATGAGTATATACTAGCCCAACCCATTCAAGTCTAGACGAGTTATATTTTCATGGACTAATATTTGACGAGAAAATTGACAAATATTTCTTTTTTGGACCGTTTATTAAGTTTTACCCTGCGTTTTAAAGAGGGTTGGGGGTGGGGTTGGGGGGGCATTTTATTTTGATGATAAAAGTACCTTTAATTCAATCCTAACAGTCTCTGACAGAAATGCAAAGTAAGGTTGCGTATAATACACCCTTGTGGTGGGCCCTTCCCCGGACACCGCGCATAGTGCCCTTTTATAAAAGTACCTTTAATTAAAATACGAGAAAACTTTAGAAACTTTTACGCGAACACTTATTAGTTTGAACCATTCATGGAGCTTGAGCCTCGATGAAATTTTCGAACTCTAGCACATTGTGATGGAGTTGGCATAATATATAAACGTGTCCTTTTTGGCCTAAGCTGACATTTATGTCCTCCAACTTTGGATGTGCACAACTAGACATTTAAACTTGTGTAAAGTTGATCAAGTAGACACATGTGTCCAAAGTGATGCTTAGGTGGCAATATTGTGTCTTACGTGGCGTCCTATATGTATTGTGCCACGTAGGACTAGCATATTTACTTGTTCATTTTTATAGTACTAGCTTAAGTGTCTATTTATGCACATCCAAAGTTGGAACACAAAGATGCAAGCTGGCGAGCGCCAAGTTAAAGGACACGCTTATTTATTATGCCGGTGGAGTTCCACGTACCAAAACGCGGAACTCCAACACTGTGTGCTGAAGTTATAAAAAATAATAATGAGATAAGCATCTAGTACCCTCTTGAACTATGACCAAACTTGTTACGACACACTTCAATTTCAGAGGGGTCCTATTACCCCCAGAACTCAATTTTAACGTATTTTTGTCACCCTTTGTGTACTGACATGGCACCTTTATTACATAAAATAGGGTCCACATTAGCTAAAAAGGTTGACAAAAGGTATCACGTCAGCTAAAAAGGATGACAAAAATACGCTAAAATTTTGCTCGGGGTTAATAGGGCCCCCCGTGAAATTGAAATGTGTCGTAGTAAGTTTGGTCATAGTTTGAGGGTACTAGATACTTTACTCAATAATAATTATAACTTCAAACTTCATACCATTATAAGGACTAGGATATAACTTCTCTTTAAGGATAATATCACTAATATAGTGTTAAGAATCAGACAGAATAAAGCAAACCACAACCAGAAAGAAAAACGAGAACACACAGATTTACGTGGAAATCCTTGCGGGAAAAATCATGGGCAGAGGCAGCGGAATTTCACTATGAAAGGAGAGGAGTACAATGTGGAGCACGACGACGTAATTTTTGAATATCCAAAACCGACCCACTAATTGCACTTATATAGTATGTACGTACAAATAGGTCCTAGGCCAAAAAACATAAAGGTCCATACCGCGGGGGCCCGATCCCAGAGCCCACCACTGACCCCACTGAAAAATCACAAACATGGATCGCACCGCGAAACTTTCAGGCCAAACCAACAAAATTCGGGTCACAACTCTAACATATAGCTATACAAAAACTTTAATGCCAAAGAATTTAACAACAAAATGTTCAAAGTACAAAGCTTTACTTAGAGTTTAATGGTACATTTGAGCAAGTTCTACTCATTTAACATCACAAGAGTTTAAGAAAATCTCCTATATAGGAAATTTATACATCAATTTTAATAAATCAGTCCTAGCGGGAGCTTAGTGTACCAGACTGACTTTTTCGTATGTATAACACAAGAATGAATTATTTTGCACATGATGTAAGAAATAAGTTGTATGTGGATCTGCGTTACTCGGACTAGTCAAAAATATCATCAGGTGCATGTCAGATCCTTCAAAAGTAGTGCATTCTTGGAGGATCAGATACGTGTTCAGCAATATTTTTTGGAGAGTCTGAGCAACGCAGACGAGGATATCGACAACAATTGTTTTCCCTGTGTATAGCTTATGAACATTTTGTATTATCTTCTTTGGAAATTCAAGAACTTGATGCCATATGCAAAAACAAAGCAGAATAGAACAACCCAAGCAACATGAGCAACAGCAACAACTCCCAAGAAGTCATGCTCAAATCCCAAATATTCTTTTAACAGTAGCTTTAATGGTATTTCGCCGATGCCTGGTACCTCAATGTTATCGTCTTTGTCACCTACTTGAGATGTTACGAGACCATATATCGTCCATGCTACTGGAGAACCCCAGTAATACCACCTCCACCATATCGGAATTTGCTGCAAAAAAACAAAGTTTCTGATGTATCAGATGTTATGTGTTGTATTGGTTCTTCTGATGCGACGATGATATTAGTTGAGCTTAAACGGAATCATGAAGATTCATATAGCCGATCTTAACTTCTTTGGGAATAAGACATAGTTGTAGTTGTCATTGTTCTGCTTTCATACTCCCTCCGTTTTTAATAGTTTTGACTTGGCACGGAGTTCAAGAAAATAAAGAAGACTGTTGAATCTTGTGGTCTTAAACTAAAGATATGTAGAGTGTACCAAACTTTCCTTTAATCTTGTCGTCTTAAACATGTCAAGTGAAAAGTTGAAAGTAAAGAGTTGCCGGAAAAAGAAAGAGACATTCTTCTTGAAATGGACTGAAAAGGAAAGTAAGATAAACAAACTGAAACGAATGGAGTATTGCTTTTCAGAATTTTAACCATCGTCGTATCTGAGTTTGAGTTATTGGATATGGTTTGGTTTTGTTCCAATGTTGCTAATGACAAGAAGCAACCTTATAGTATAAAAATTATAAAGATTCTTCAACACGGTCAGTGTAGAGAAGTTAAACTCGTTATGACAGTGTATAGGTTATGGTACTTACCGTTCTAGGGATAAGGAAACCGGAGAACAAGTTCCAAAAACTGAGGAAGAATGACATGACGATGAAAGCAATCGGGTAGCTTGGTGTGAGTGCTACAAGCATCATTCCATACATAGTGAAGTAGACGAAGCACATGAAGACGAAGAAATAGAACCAGCAGAATTTAACGGCTGTCCAGTGGAAACCGATCATTGAGAATAGGAGGAGGCTGTAAATAAAAGTCTGGATCGCGACGTAGATAGTCTCTATGGCCACCTGCAAAGGGGAAAATGGGACATTTAGTTCTTCCAAAATGAAAATTTTACATGTTCTGCTAGTGATTCTTTTACCTGAGCGAATGCGTAAGGCAGCGCAGAATACATCCCCGCTGCTCGTTCACGATAAAAGACTGTTCTTTCTACTGCCACAATCGACTGAACAGCTGGAGTATTTGCTCCGCCAAGGAACACAACAGCAGCATACATAGCTCCAAGTAGATTCAATAAGTCTTGTAGTTTGTACCTATTATCATGATTATCACGTCAGGTTGAACGAGCAAGGATTGAGGCGGACTTGATTGATTCATTGATAAAAACAGTAATGAGAGAAGGAGAATAACGAATACTTGTGCAAGCCGATGACTTACATTGTGTTTCCTTTATCCCAGAAGATAATTCCGAATATGATAATGATCATCGCTGTCATGAAAAATCGTGTGGCATTATATTGCGGATTCCTCCAATAGGACAAGTATTGCTTCCAAAAACAAGCCTTGCACTGATTGATGAACGGTTGGGAGTATTTCGTAGGAAAATGAAGGTCTCGGGACCCTGGTACTGGAACACTTAACTGTTTAATTAGTTCTTGATTCCTCCTGTGAAAGTTAAGTTGTAAACGACGGTGACCGAGTTAGTAAAATAGTACTGAGAATATAATCGAAAAGACTATTTTACCTTCTAAACTTACCTGTACAGATCAGAGTTGGCGTAAATTTCTGTGAAGTCCACATTAAGTTGAGCCTCAACGGCTGGAGTTGTGATATCCAACATCCAGGTAGCTGGATTATATCCCTCTTTGATTGTCGGAACTCCTGGAACAGACTGGGAAAAAGCGGTTTTTAGTTACTGATTTATCTATACAGTAACTCCGCAGCAACTTGAAAATATTGAATGAGATGATACTGACTTGAAAATACTCGATCATTAGGCGAGAATTGTGTCCGAGAGGACCTGCATAAATGACTTGTCCTTCTCTTTTCATTAACAACAGCTGCAGAAGTAATCCGTTCGCGTGAGAAGAACAGTGGCATCGCAAGAATTGCAGATTATCGAAAGTATAGAGAGCTGTCGTTCTTTTTGGAATAGACTATAAAGAAAAGCATGTCGTGTAAAGTAGAACCGACGGAATATAAGCCAATGTTCGAATAATTACCTCATCAAAAGCGTCAAAAATATCTATGCTTGGCTGGTGGATAGTGCACACGACAGTTCGGCCTGTATCAACTGTATTTCTCACAGTTCGCATCACAATTGCTGCGGCTCTGGCGTCAAGTCCTGATGTAGGTTCATCCATGAAAATAATAGATGGATTTGCTACAAGTTCCACGGCTATAGTCAGTCGCTTTCGTTGTTCAGTTGAGAGACCGTCTACCCCTGGCAGACCAACTAGAGAATTCGTGAGAGGATTCAACTCGACTAGTTCCATTACTTCCTCGACGAAATTCTGAAGAAAAACACTAGGCATGTTAGTCCTTCACCTTCTTTTACATGAAAATTAACATGGCCAACTGCCTTAATCCCAAGAAAGATGGGGTCGTCTATTCTGTATCGTGATGATTCATCATAATTGACTAGCTTTACGCTGGCTGTCAGCCTATCGTGACCCTTCTTTTTATCCAAACTCGGGACTGAAAACGCTAGCAAGCAAATACGACACTTTTGCGGACAAAGGAGACAAGGTGATAGGAGTGAATACCTTCCTAGTTTCCTTTTTGACATCGGGAGAGAGACGCAACCAAGCTGAATATATCAATGACTCATAAACAGTAACATGTGGAGAATGAATGTCATTCTGTTCACAATAACCGCTTATCCGAGCAAAAGTAGATTGGTTTTTCGGATAACCAGAAATGATAATACTTCCGTCAGTGTAGCCTCCGGTTTTTCTTCCTGCTAAGACATCCATCAAAGTAGTCTTCCCAGCTCCACTTACACCAACTAAGGCCGTAAGGACTCCAGGCCTGAACGCGCCACTGACATTTCGTAACAATTGGAAACAAGTCCCTTCAATTCCTCGTGTTTTCATTTCCTGATAGCCATACAACCAGATGATGAGTAAGAAACTTAAGCATATCAGTATCAATGCTTACAACCCGATGAATGTTTCTTACTGCTGGCATATCGACATAGTAATTGACATGGTTAAATGCAAGTGATAACGGCTGAAAAGGAAGCACCATTCCTCTTTTTTTGGCGGCTTTTTTGTCAATACTCGAGTTATTCCTTACAGCCATATCTATACCTGCAACGATCATTCTGTTTTGTGAGAATCTTTAGAAACGGAAAGTTAGGACAATATAATGGATTCAATAGATTATGTTTATGATTGTCAAACCTTCAAACATTACGGTGGTAGATGCTGAACTCTTCTCCGTTGATTCTTTGGGATCGTGATTTCTCAGCTCGTTTTTAGTACTTTTGTCATCATCCAAAGCGACAGATTTAGAATCAGCAGATGCTGCATTTTGTTTACGAGAATGGATCAGGAAGCACCCAATAAATTTCTGAAGTTTAGAAATAGAAGAGAGAATTTCTATCATACGGTTTAAGTATGTCAACGCCAAGATGAAACAGAAGTTGAAGAGAAATGAGAAGGCAAATAAGGTGATGACACATATCCAGAACATATACTCGTCCAAGTACATGCTCCTTGACTTAAGAAGAACCTTGCCAACTGTTTCCTCGGAGAAATGTGTGTCATTGTTAGGCTGAAAAAGCAAAAGATCGGCATGTAAAGATCATCAAATGTTGATGGTAGTCACCGTTCATGAACAAATGTGGATCTTACTGTACTCCATCTTTCGTCCAGAAACTCGTTGATGGCTATTGCATTCTGTGCATAAGACATTGGAGACACATAGTAGCCCCATTTTATCCATTGTCCGAGGTCATCTACAACAAAAAATAAACAACGGCATTAAGATTATTGGTTATTTATGTGACCGTCGATCCATTTTAGTGATCTAACTTCGTTCATATATCCCTGACCTTTAGCAACAAGGAAACCACCAAGCACAAAGACTATCAGTAGAATGAAAGTTCCGATTGTGTTTGCAACTACTAGAGTCCTTCCAATTGCAGCAATTAGACGGAAGAGAGACAACGTCATCTGGTGCAGCACGAAAAATACCAAGAATTGGCGGAAAAACCTGAAAAATTTCCAATATGCAAATAATAAATTTGATCACTTTGAGCTAATTATCATTGGCGGAGTGAACGATAGGTACATACCTACTTACAGCAGGAGCAAAACCGATTGTATAATAAGTAAGGACAATCCATATAAATGATTCCATAAACGAGATGGGGATTCTTAAAAGCCAAATGGGGAGAGCAAAAGCCCAGGCCGGGTAAAATAGAGAATCTCGTTGTTTAAAGAACACGGGAAGTCTGAAAAGCGTCAATGCTAGTTCTGCAGTACCGTTAAACATTACATTGATGAGGCTGAAAAACAATGCACCGCAAAATTTGCCTCCGTCTGCTATCTGTCCGGCTTTCATCTCCGTGCTAAAGAATACTGTAAAGGTTATTATCGACATAATAGTAATCTGGATTGTCTTGAATATGTATAAGAACGAATTCCTCTTCAACAATAGCCATTCTCTTGAAAAACATGCCTTGAAGAGTTCCACGTTGGAGATTCCGTATTTTTCTGTGACAAGTGCAGCAGGATGAGTTCTGCTTTTGTCATAAGCAACTCCAAGTTCATCGAAAAGTTCACATCCAACACGGAAATTGCTAAAGTGTTCCGCGAATTCAGCCACGGTAATGAATCTGTAAGGTTGTTTTTTTCTGAACCAATACTGTTCTTGGTCCTTTAGAGAAGTAACCTCTTGCAGAAAGTCAGCAATTCCTTTCCTTTCTGGGCATTTAAATCCAACACTTTCGAAAAACTCAAGCACGTTCTCACGTGGACCTTGGTAGACAATTTGTCCCTCCGACAGCAAAATAATGTCATCGAAAAGTTCAAAAGTTTCAGGTGCAGGTTGAAGAAGGGATATTATCATAGTTACATCCATGATATGGACCATCTGCCTCATGTATTTGACAATTTGAAATGTCGTAGAGCTGTCAAGGCCCGTCGAGATTTCATCCATAAAGAAAACTTTAGCAGGACCAACCAACATTTCTCCTGTATACAGTAAAAATTCGATACAAATGTCATAAGGTGCATTGCATATGATAAAAGCGCCCATAGAGCTTGGTCTTAAACATCGCGATAAAACTTACATGGCTATAAAATCATGTCACTAAGGGTAAACGGAAAGTTTAAAGGGAAAGAGTTCCACCATATATAGAAAGATGCATATTTGTTTTTCGGAACAGATTAAAAAGAAAAGAGTGTCATGTAAAATTGAACGGATGGAGCAATAGTCTAGAAACCTGTCGTCAGCCGCTTCTTTTGTCCACCTGATATACCCCGTCTCATCTGATCACCGACCATTATATCAGCACAGGTATCCAGCCCAAGAATCTGCAGATCACCAGGATAATCAAATACCGTCTATCCAGTTCTTAGATGCACGGAAATATCAGGATCTAACCTTAAGAACATAGTCTGTGACTAGACTTGATTCTTGGCCTGCAACTGCCGTAGCTTTCATAAATTCATCGATCTCAGGATCTGGTTTGATTCCCAATTCCTTTTCGCGCCTTGACAGTTCTGATAGGAGCTCATATCTCGTGCCAACTCCTAAACTACGTCCAGCAAAATCCAACGTCTCTCTGACTGTCATCTCTCCATGATGAACATCATGCTGACTAATATAAGCACAAGTCCGTTGAGGTATAAACTCCGACAGCTCATGACCACAGTAACTAACTTTTCCAGCAACCTAAATAAACGAACTAATAGTTAGATATATACATCATCGAGTAAACACTTCACGCCATAATTTCTCATCGTTGAAGATTCACATACTCTTAGATCCTTGTCGGGCACTGCAGCAAGCGCCTTTAGCAATGTCGTTTTCCCACCTCCTGGAGGCCCAAGAAGTAGTGTCATCCTACAAGATGCAACAAGCACAATGTACTTTTCTGAGACTCCATTCGACGGAAAACACTTTTCAAAGTAAGCAGAATTTGGAAACTTCAGTTGGAATGTTCATTCGACGAAAAAAACTTCTAAAAATAAGCAGATTTTTAGAAGCTTTTGTCAAACAGACTACATACCTTGATGGTTTTACTATTCCACTTACATCACGAAGTATCTTGACGACCCTTTTCTTCGATGGGACAAGCTTGATTTTTTCAAGAGCTCCCTACGAAATTTAAACATACGAAAAAGAAAGAACTCGATTAGAACAAGTACCTCACTTCGCGTAGCGAAATTAAACAACATATATAGAACCTAAGAATCAATGTAACAGTACTTCTACAAAGTTGATAGTTGCATTCCACAGTGTAGGTAGTGCTCTAGATCCAACATATGCATCTCCTTCGATCGAAAGATGCTCGAATCGAACTTCAATTTTCGGAATATCAATCTCAACCCTACATCATGCAAAAAAAAACAGAAGAAAAACCATCAAGATTCCTAGTGAAATACTATCAAAATGCCAAGATTAAGAGATTATTGCACTAAGGATGTTATATCATAGAACAACTCGCCGATTTCTTCCCATCCGAACCTCAATGGACAAGTACATGATAAAATAGTCGAGATGTGCACAAACTGACCGCAACAACACTCTTTATACGATAATGGAAAGCGAAGAAAGAGGATGTTATATCATAGGACAAATCGCCGATTTCTTCCCATCTGTCCGAACCTCAATGGACAAGTACATGATAAAATAGTCGAGATGTGCACAAACTGACCACAACACCACTCTTTATATGATAATGGAAAGCGAAGAAAGAGGATGTTATATCATAGGACAAATCGCCGATTTCTTCCGATCGGTCCGAACCTCAATGGACAAGTGCATGATAAAACAGTCGAGATGTGCACAAACTGACCCTGACACCACTCTTTATACGATAACGGAAACTGAAAAAACTAGTTTACCTATCAATCCTATCTCTTAGTCTAAGAAGAAACTTCTCATTATCTTCTTCAACAATACTAAGTATACTTTCCATCAACTCCTTCTTATCTTTCACTCCAAGATTCATAACATCAACTTCTTGATGAACAATCATTTTCACTCTTCTTTTGTTTTTCTTATACACATCAAGAAAGTTGTATATACTTTCTTAATGATTTCATAAAGTTCTTCACATAAAAAACATAGTTAAGAGAACTTTCACACGTTCGTTTTGAACAGAAGAATTAATCTAAATAGCCGTTTGATATGTTGGTATTTTACCAATGTATATAATGATAGAGAAAATGAATGCACTTATCGCGTTTTATTCGTGTTTTATAGGTTTTATATGATTGAGAAGAAAGCAAAAAGAGCAGCCCGATGCACTAAAGCTCCCGCTATGCGCAGGGTCTGGGGAAGGGCCCCACCACAAAGGTGTACGTGTATTGTACGCAGTCTTACCTTGCATTTCTTCCAGAGACTATTTCCAAGGCTTGAACCCGTGACCTTCTGGTCACATGGCAGCAACTTTACCAGTTACGAACTCCAAGGCTCCCCTTCATTGAGAACAGAACAAGTGGAGCAAAAATGAAGTTGAGTGGACCCCGCGATCGCAAAAGTCAATGTAGTAACTGTCCAATGAAGCGTCGAATCAAACTAAGACACACAAATTAAAACAAAAGTAGTAATCATTTCCTAACTAGTTTTCATGCATGTACGTCAACAAGTTTGTAATATGAGAATTTTTGGAGATAAGCATCCAGTAACTTGAACTATGGACAAAGTTGTTACGACACGTACTTCAACTTCACGGGGTCCTATTATCCTTCCAAACTCAATTCTTGCATATTTTGTCACCCTTTTTGTGCCGATGTGGCACCTTGCATGAAGTTAAACACATGAGGCGCGTGAAAGTCTGTCATGAGCCACGTAAGCTAAAAAGGTTGATATAAAAATATGCTAAAGTTTAGTTCGGGGATAATAGGACCTCTGTGAAGTTGGAGTATATCGTAGTAAATTTGATCATAGTTAGGGGGTACTAGATGCTTATCTCGAATTTTTATACACTCCGTCAGTTTCATTTTATTTCAGACGTTAATGATGTTCTTCCAATGTTACTCTTAAATTAATTAAAGAGAGGTTTACATAACCAAGAAACTACGAAAGAGCTTGTACATCTTTCGTAAGGTATTTATTAAGGGTCGTTAGAGAAAATACATCTCGTATTTCACGATAAAATCGTTATTTATTTTGAAACGAAGGGAGTATACAGTATAATGTGCTAAAAAGATGTGCATTTAAAAAAAATGCATGAATCATGAGTATGACATTGACAAAAATTACTTTTTATAGAAGATTTGTTCCCATTTTGTAAGGTTATATAATTCAATTATTTATAATTATTTTTTAAGTGATTTGATAATATAATTTCTTTTACACTATATCTTATACTCCATTTGA
Source organism: Capsicum chinense (assembly GCA_026120095.1). NCBI lineage: Eukaryota > Viridiplantae > Streptophyta > Magnoliopsida > Solanales > Solanaceae > Capsicum > Capsicum chinense. The sequence goes on from JAPEIP010000006.1 coordinate 242,342,278, forward strand.
AATAGACTAGAGCTTATCATATGTGAGCATTTAATTTTAAGGACAATTAATTATGATACAATAAATATGTCCAAATTTTAGGTGAAAAAAGGGTCCTATTTTGACATTCACAATTAATACAAAAATTCAATAATTCGGCATGCATGGTCTCAATTTTCATGAGTACTTATTTTAGGTATTTTAAGCGTGATTAATTTGAATACGCGTTGGAAAGTTTTAATTTCGCGCTGAAGTGCCTTCTACTAAAATAATTTCATTTTCAAGATTCAAATTCGAGATTTTTTAATTAAGGATGAAAAAATATTTATTATTTCACCGTAACCTTAGGTAATTATTGAGCTATTTTTTAATGTCTAAAATAAGTGAATTTCTTCCAATTTTACCGTTCGTTTACACTTTCTAAGTTATGAGTTCCAAGAGACTTAATTGATTTTATTTTAATGTGCGAAATTTCAAGAGTAGTTTGATAATATCCAAAAGGGTAAAACGTGGAAAGTAAAGTACAATTTATGTCCTGGCCAGTTTCTTTTTCTTAATACGTGTGGTAAAAATTCATTTATTTTGGACTAGACGCAGAGGCGGATCTACCTTGGCAGTAGAGGGTGCACGTGCACCCGCTAGACTCGAGAAAAACTTTGTATTTATAGTTTGTATATCTGTATATATATTAGGGTATTATGTTAAATATATGTTGTGCACCCCCGAAAATAATTGATTTGATTGGCAAGATGGTTGAGCATGCCAATTAAAGTCTTTTTTTATTGCGTGATGACTCGGATTCGAAGCGCAACAACAACATTTATTTATTGCTCCTTTTTCCAAATACACTATCTGTTTGGAATATTAAGTGCAAACACACATACACACACATATATATATCAATTGATTAAAAAAATTTCCTACTTAGTAATCATTTATTTTACACATTTTCTTTTTTCTTTTGTGTATTGTGGACATTGTTAACGTATTTTTCATTTTATTTCAAAATACAAGCTCCCCTCCAACTTCAAAATGTAGATATTCTCCCCATCTTGTATTGTAAATGTTTATTTCTTTTATCTTTTGATCATTGACGTATTATTTAAAAAATTAGTAATTTTAAGTTTGAGATAGACTTAAATCAAACGTTTTTCGTACAACCATCTAGCAAACAAATCTCTCGAATTTCATATTTTTCAAAAACTTTTTATTATTATTTAAAATATAAAAGTGCATTGAATTCAAGTATGATGGATAACACACTTTTTTCATATTAAATCTAATTAATGATA
>JAPEIP010000006.1:242366804-242382964 GCA_026120095.1 Capsicum chinense
TCCCCGGACCCTGAGTACAGCGGGAACGATAGTGCACCGGGCTGCCCTTTTTAGAGGATGTTTCCATGCAAGAGGTTTGGGATTTTACAGAAAACTAATCTGATCTTTTGCGTTGTATTACTCATCCTTTCTTGGAGCTTCATTACTCTTTGCGCGAATAACATCTGTAGTTCTGGGAGTTTGAAACTCATGCTTGCGGTCTCCAGAAGGACTAAAGAACACGCGGTTCATCAGTACTTAAAGATGCTAAGTGCAGGTTTGCTACTTTAATCCTCTGCAAGAATTTGTTTAATCACTTTATGTATTTAGTTCGTGGTGCTTTTTGCAATTATCATCAGGTCTTTTCGTAGCAGGTTCAGAGTTCCAAATTACTTTCATTTCAGAACTCAAGCTTGGAGGTAAAAGAGAGGATATGTATGTACATCTGTAAAATAGATACAATATAAAGCTATGTTGCTCGGACTCTTCAAAAATGTCAATGGGTGGGTGTCGGATACTCCACAAATAGTGCATTTTGGAGAATCTGACACATAGACAAAAAGACTACTGTTTTTGAAGAGTAACACATTTAATGATAATAATGGACTAACATAATCTCTCTTCTTTATTTTTTTCCCTTTTCGTGGAAGATCATCTTCCTAAAATGAGCGGTACATCCAATAATTACTAAAATGATCTCTTTTTCTTTTCGGGAAAAAAGGATATCATGTTAATCATTTAGATATCTTGCTCCATTCGGATAGACTAGCAGATGCAAGAGGGTGTCCTTTGAAGGATTGATGAGAAACTCTTGCTTGAAGCTTGCATTCAGGAAAGTCTGTCACCGATTTTTAGCCAAAACCGACTTCAATCAGGACTAGGTTCTATGATCCGAGCCAAGAGGAAGAGAGAAAAAAGAACTAGACGACGGCAATTCAATGATCTATAGGACTTAATATCAGTATCAAACCAAGGAAGCAGTCAAAGTGAACAAGATGAGTCCTTCCAAATGGAACGGTAAATACCATATCTTCATTAGATCAATGATTCATTACGTTGATGGTAATATTCCATTCGGTATTTATTTGCCTATTGCAGTTGAGCACTACTATTTACTTGTGTTTCTATATGTCGTCTCATACTACAACCAAAACTAATCCAGTGTATTCCCATAAGTCGGGGATCTGGGGAGCGTAGGTTGTACAGAGACCTTACCCTGCCTTTCTTGTTTCATGTCCACATTTAAAAGGAAAAAAAAAAAAAAGACGTTTTCCCCCGCACTTGAATTAATAAATATCACGTAAATCACTTTGCTAGCTCTAGAAAAGTGCCAGATTTGACCATGAGTGTAGCTTTATGGCATGCATAAATATTGCAGTAACGCTTCCTTTCTCTTGTATCCATTTGAAATATTCTCTATTAAATACTGAAAGGTTCTTGTAACCAATGAAGAAACAAGGAAACGTGTAAATTGCTTAATCTTTCTGTTCCAAATGTGGATAGAACTGACCATTACACACACACAGAGAAACATAGAACCTTCAAATTATGGCTAGATTTATTTGGTCACTGCTACAAGAAAGGAACGAGGAGCAGTGACCTTTTCTTCACTATTTTCTGCTTTGTTTTTGTTTTTTTGTAAAAGAAAGTGATTTTTAATGCCTTGACATCTGAATGGTGAAGCAAGAATAACTTGCTTCTGATTACTTCCAAAGAAAAGTACAGAGGAGCTCATTCGCGCACGCGCTCACACACACACGCAAAAGCAATAGATTCAGTTCAACTAGCTGAATTTATCTTAGACCCGGGTCCGTTACTGCCGATGCATTTTGTTCTCTCTTGAATGCATCATGTTAAGGCATTCTTGGACTGATTCTTCTCATAAACCTGTTTAATCACCTCAACAACTTCATTCATCTCTTCCTTTCTGAGCAGTCTTATATTCTCACCAAGACTCTTCGCCTTCCTCCGCAAATCCTCATTTGTTGGGCACATTTATATATTATGCTTGTGCACGTTCAAAGTTGAAGGACACAGATGCCAGCTGTGGCCAAGTTAAAGGGCACATTTATATATTATGCCTTTTTGAAAAATAGGTACTAAAGAGGACTTTATGTATTTTCTCATTTATTGGCCCTGGCCTACTAATCAGTGTATGCATACAGATGTGGAAGCACATTAAAGATTCTGTTCAATAAGGTCATCTATAACACAGGTTTTTCACTTAAATTATCTTACCTAGTTTGTAGTTTCATTATCGGTCCTAAGCCGGTGGTCTATTGGAAACAGCCTCTCTACTTCATCTGTGATAGTGGTAGTGGTATGGTCTGTGTACACTTTACCCTCCCCAGACCCCACTATGTGGGAATACACTGGGTATGTTGTTGTTCTAGTTTTTAGTTTCATGAATGGTATAGCTTGCATATGCTTGTTTTAAATTGTTTGAATAACTTGTTTCTGACTATGTTTGTTTCATGTATATTTCGTTACTATCAATGCAAATATATTTTAAAACGACATAAATATAAACAGAACATGTTGAAACATCTGGATATGTTGTCACACTGCAACTATACACGTGTCCGCATGAAGCTTAGCCACGTAATGTTCCTCCAAAATTTTGAAAAGAAAGAGATGCATGTCTGAGAAAAACATTGCATGAGAAAAACAGTGCATTTATTCAGGTATCTCAGTGTATTAACCAGTGCATGCATACAGGTGTGACAGCACATTAAAATATGCATAATACATAAATGTGCCTTTTAACTTTGCCTTAGCTGATATCTATGCTCTCCAACTTTGAGCGTGTAAGTAGGTACTTAAACTATCATGAAATTGAATAAGTAGGCACACACATCCTATGTGACATGTCACCCGAATCGTCACGTAGGATGTGTGTCCACTTGTTCAACTTTCTACAATTCCCACTCCTTGTTTGAGATAGAAATTGCCAAAATAACAAAACCAGTGCACTTGGAAAGGCAAAGTCTTATTGTTGGGATATTGAGACTAGATTCAACCCATGTTGCATTATATCATACACTAACACATCAGGCTTTTGATCATTCAGGATCTGGTAAAATTGTGGTTTTTCATCATGATTGCTTTGTGTGGTAATGAGGAGGAGGAAGTTCAAGACAAGTCTGGTAACTGGAATTCCACTAGCTGAATTGAATTCAGAGTATTTCTGTGGAACTCTTTTCAAGCTTATATAAATGTGAGCTGAACACAAGTCAAATGGAGAAGCCGCTACCTGATTGTGCAATATTTTGTGTGTGTGTGTGTGTGATTGTTTGTGCCGTGGCGCTAAATTTATTACTAGTAGGTTAGCACATTGAAGTTTAGATATTTGAAAACTATATAACAAATACTATATGTTGCAATTTTTCTCATATCAATACGTGAAATGTGAGTTTAAGTTCATGTAGTTTGACTCTTGAAAAGCAAGACATGCCAAGCACTCGTGACAGAGGGAAACTTAGAACCCTCAAATAATGGCTAGATCTATTTAGTCACAGCTACAAGAAAGTTGCAGAAACCAGGAACAGTGACCTTATCTTCATTATTTCCTGCTTTGTTTTTGTTTTCTGTAAAAGAAAGCAGATGAGCCGGGGGTCTATTGGAAACAGCCTCTCTACTTCTCTGGAGGTAGTGGTGGTATGGACTGCGTACATTTCACCCTCCCCAGACCCCACTATGTGGGAATACACTGGGTTTGTTGTTGTTTGTTGTAAAAGAAAGCAGATATTAATGGCCTAACATCTGAATCAGTGAAACAAAAGAGAAACACGTGTGAGTTTATTCATATCACCATAAGATGACATATGCAGATACTGCTTAAAACAACACACACACACAAGTACAAAGGAGGTCATTCACGCGCGCGCGCACACACACACACAAAAGCAATAGATTCAGTTCAACTAATTGAATTTATTCTAGACCTGCTGATGCATTTTGTTATATCTTGAATGAATCATGTTAAGGCATTCTTGGACTGATTCTTCTCATAAACCTGTTGTATCACCTCAGCAACTTTGTCCGCCTCTTCGTCTCTTAGCAATCTTATATTCTCAGCAAGACTCTTCACCTTCCCCCTCAAATCTTCCCCAATTTTTCCACCGCAAATCACATTTTTAAGAGTCTCGGCTATATTACCTCTATGAAGCTTCCCATTTCCGTCTCTCGCTATCTCCACGGCAATTCCTTTCTCCACAACCATTCTAGCATTGATAGACTGATCTGAGCAGAAGTTCATAGGCAAAGCTATGATTGGAACACCAAACATTATGCTTTCGAGTGTGGAATTCCAACCACAATGAGTTACAAATGCTCCAATACTCAGGTGCTTTAGAATTCTTGCCTGTGGAGCCCATCCTTCAACTATCCTTCCTCTTTCTCCGATTCTTTCACGAAAACCTCGAGGAAGTGCCTCTTCGAGGTTAACTACTTGTTCTCCTCCTTGATACCTTACAACCCATACGAAATGAACATCGCTAAGCTCTAACCCGTAAGCTAGCTCTTCTATTTCTTTCTTTTTCAGAATACACTCACTCCCAAACGAGACGTAAACAGTTGAATGCTCGTTCTTCTTCCCTAGCCATTTAATGAGTTCTGTTTCCTCCATATCTTCAACATCTTGAAATTGAATTGCCACTCCAGTAGGCAGGATGTTTGTATGGCCTATTTCAGAAAGATAGTCCATGTACTTTCCATCTATTGCTCTAGAGCTATTCAACAGCATGATTCTCTCACCTCCTTCTTCTTCCTCCACTTTATTCACAATGTAGCGCTCTATCTCCTTCTCATAATCCTTGAGATAGAGAGCTGGGAAAGGGAACTCCGCTCCTGGTTTGATAAAGCCATGACCATAGTAACAAGAACTAGCTCCACTTTCAGCGCAAAATTTTATCGCTGGGATGTTGAGACTAGATGCAACCTTTACCGCCCACGGTAGCAGGACATCAAATATTAACACATGGGGTTTTTGATCTTTCAGGATTTGGTAAAACTGTGGTTCTGACATCGCGAGGGCATTAAAGAGCACTGGTCCAAGATGGACTGGGAGGCCATTTGTCGTGTGGTAATGCGGAGGAAGTTCTGGCAAGTCTGGTAAGTGAAGTTCCACTAGGTGAATTGAACAAGAGTACTTGTGTGGGATCTTTTTCTTGATCAAACTAAGAGTAATGGGAGTTGAACACAATTCAATGGAGAAGCCTCTGTCTGTGAGACTCTTGGCTACCTCAAGGATAGGTGTGAAGTGGCCATATGCTAAGTGTGGAAACATTAGAACTCTCAGATTTGGGGTATGTTCCACAGCCATGTTGACTTACTGTGTTACTTTTTTTTTTTTTTTTTTGGGTGTGTGTGTGTGTGTGAGTGATTAGGTAAGTGAAGCTCTTTATAGAATGATTAAAGGCATTGGCCGGCAAGTAAACACTTCAACTTTGAATACGCATATCCAGACATCTTAACTCGTTTCCGTTGTGTTAGTTGAACAGTCTGGTTTATGATCATTTTGCCACCTTTCAAAATTGATGATTCATATCGTTGTGGAGTGTGCTTTTATGTTTTTTGTTTGTTATACTGTTATATCCTGAGCCGGGGGTCTATCGGAAATAACTTCTCTACTTCATCTGAGGTAGTGGTACGAGCACTCTGATCATCTCAGTGTGGAGTGTGCTTTTATGTTTTTGTTTGTTATACTGTTATATCCTGAGCCGGGGTCTATCGGAAACAACCTCTCTACTTCATCTGAGGTAGTGGGAATACACTGGGTATGTTGTTTGTTTAGATCTAAATTAAGGTTTCTAGATATACACTCTTAAAGTTGGTGTTCTCGTAAGCTGATGACAAGTTTGAATGTATATATATATGTAATACGTATTATGACATCTTTTTAAGTCATCGATAGATTCTTAAAGTTGTTCAGATATTTCACTTAGACACCTCAACTACGACTGGTACTGATTGTACACAAAAGACAACTAGCTAAATAAATTTCAACCCTTAATAATACAAAAATTTAATCAACAAAAAGAAAAAGGAGAAAATTTCCCAACCCCCACATAAAATGACAAATCAAAAAAATAATATTTAAGAAAAAGATGGTGGGACTTGCTTTTCTTTTATTTTTTTAATCAAAAAAATAATAATTAAGAAAAAGTTGGTGGGACTTGCTTTTCTTTTTTTTTAATTAAAAAATGAATAAATTATTTTTGATTATACACTTAGTGCCAAAAGTCAATAGGTAGGTATTAGTTTTAGTTAAGGTATCTATGTAAAATATTCGAACAACTTTTAAAGAACTGTCAATAACTTAAATTTATTGTATTTATATTTTTACTTATCATTTTTGATATATCAAGAAAAAATAATTTTTTTTTCTATTTTATCCTTAGTATTAATTATTTTTTCTCTAAATTAATTTCAACATACAATGTAAACATCACTTAATAAGGGTAATATGATAAAATAGTCATTTTACTAATTATTTTTCTTAATGAATGTGACAAGTAAAATTTAACGGAGAAAGTATTTATTTCAATTTAATTATCTCATTTATGATATCAAGAAATATTATTATGTTATTTTAATATTACATCTATCATTAAATAACAACACAAAAATGTATATACTTAAATTTATATTTTTAAAGTATAATTAATAACGCATTTGGCTCACGAATTTGACCACAAATAATTTGATTCGAGGGATTCCTTTCATTATAAAAAAATTAATTTTCTATCCTAAAATAAAATAAATAATTTGATTCATGTGTTATCTAGGGATTCCCTTCATCATAAAAGAATTAATTTTTTATCCTAAAATAAATAATTTAATTCTTGTGTTATCGAGGGATTCCCTCCATTTTAAATAAATAAATAAATAAATTTTGAACGTGAAAATTAATTAAAGCGTTAATTATAGGGCAGGCTGTTGAAAAATCTCATTATAGGGTAATTTTGAAATAATATTTTTAAACTTTGAAAAATCTCATAAATTTTGGAACATAAATAAAGCGTTAGAAATTTATTATTTTTGAACCTAAATGAGTATAAAAGCAAAATTTGTACAAATAAATAAAAGATCTTCCTTGTCAAAAATAAAAATAAAAAATTCTTTCCATCTTAATTTATGTCACGTCATTTGACTTGGTACAGTTTTTTTTTTTTTTTAAAAAAAAGGCTTTCTAAATTTATTATCTAAAATAATGTAAAATATTTGTATAATCATAAAATCATTTCGTTTGAGGGTCACGAATAAATTTATTTTTTAAAATTTTCTCTAATAATAAAAAGATAATATTCTTTTTGTTGCGAAAAATAAAAGCACATCAACATACATAACATAAGCACAAAGTAAAATCTAGAGAGCGTAAAAGTATAGAAAGACTTTACCCCTACCTGAAAAGTAAAGAGATAATTTCCGATAGATCTTTGACTCGACAAAAAAATCCGAAAATAGTATAAAGCAATCCAAAAATATGCAACATATTTCTTCTATAAGGTGCACTAACACTCTTGTTATGTGTGGAGTTTAGAAAAGATTTGGACCACACGGACCGACGGACGTATAGTACACAACCTTATCCTGCATTTCTACCAGAGACTTTGAGTCTCGCAGTTTGAGCTCATGACCCGCTGGTCATGTGACAATAACTTTATCAGTTACACCATGACTCCCCTTCGGCATGAATTGTCCTCTACTAACTAGGTACTCATGTAAGCTTTCTTACAAAAGAAGATCAAAAGAATGACTATAAGCTATGTTGTCCGGACTCTTCAAAAACGTTAACGGGTGCGTTCGTGTCCGATTTGCCAAACCTAGTGTATTTTTGGAGAATCCGACACGGGTGCAGCATCGAAAGTGGAGAGTCCGCAACAACTTAGACTATAAGTGCATTGATTTGAAGCCCTCAGTTAAGGCAACCACTTTGGCTGATATCTGGGGTTGCAACTTTGATATACCTTGTCGAATTTCCTGCAATAAACACTATATACTTAGGAGGGAAAAATTCACCATCATCTGGTGTTTACACCAAATCACTAACGTTGAGGCAGAGTCGACTACCTCAATAGTGTAGCGCGGTGAAAAATGGGTTAAAACGAGTGTTTTGTTCCTTATCCATTTTGCGTGCTCCATTATCTGCAATTCCGAAAGTTGCAGATACACGTATAGCTTGTCACTCGAGCCAAAGATAGAAGAGTTGTATTCAACGTCAGGACTAATATTATGTAAGAGTTTCGATGATTCAGACATACCTCGTATAAATGAGTATGACCGTGCTCTCGTGCATGCTCGACATTGCAGTTGTCATCCAAGAAAGTTGCCTGTCCAAGAAGAAAATAACTGCTGCATCAGAATGCTTCTTAATTGCATTGTCTTTTGACCTATGTTGCTCGGACTCTTCAAAAATGTCAACGGGTGGGTGTCGGATACTCCACAAATAGTGCATTTCGGAGAATCTGACACAGTTGTGGCAACAATTTTGGAGTGTCCGAGCAACAAAGCTTTTGAACTTTCTATTTTCACTAAGCCAATCAACATTACAAGGATAAACTAGCTTGCGTTTGATGGACTCACAGCTAAAGAACTATGACGTTAGAACTCGGGGATGATGGATCCGCCCCTTTACTCTTCTACGCTTACCAAAGTTAGTTTGCTTGGTGCAGGGCTCGAACCAGTGACTTAAGACACAAGTCCCTCAACGTTTGCCAGTTGAGCTGATCCGGAGAGGTAATAACAGTTTTTATCAAAGGCGCGCTAAGCCCTGAAGCGAGGCTCAAAACGTGTTGAGCGCTTCGCCCGGGATGATGGACCCGCCCCTTTACCCGTCTACGCTTACCAAAGTTAGTTTGCTTGATGCAGGGGTCGAACCTGCGAGCCTGTGACTTAAGACACAAGTCCCTCAACCTTTACCAAATGATCTGATCCGGAGGGAATAACAGTTTTAGCAAAGGCGCGCTAAGCCCTGAAGCGAGGCTCAAAACGCGTTGAGTGCTTCACCTCGCTTAATGTGCGCTTCAGTGTCGTCATCAAGGTTCTAAGACATACTTTTCCTTTCCAATGAGCCTCTTCTGAAGAGGCAACACTAAACAACTGATATTTCACTTTATCGTAATTTTTTTTTTCAGTTTCTTTGTTCAAATATTTGTCATACGTTAAAGCCCACGTTTCATTTACGCTTAAAGCCCCAATGGACCTTAGATTTCTTTTGCGCTTTTTGCTTTTGATAAAACTGGCTGATAGTCAGGTGTTAACTTTCAAATATGTGCAATTCTATAAAGAAACTCAACTTTCATAACACCAGCTATACCTCGGTTATAAGAATTTTTGCCCGCAAAGCATCAGCGCTGCGAGGATCAAGATAAAAATCCGATGCTGTATCTCCTGTGAACGCTACTTCTGGACACAACACGCTATCTGTTATCTAACAAACGAACATTTTCATTAGAAAAAGAGAACAATTATAGTCACCGTTCATGCCATAACGAGTTATGTAACAACGTATGAACCTGAACGCCCGATTTCTTCAGTTTCTCAATTTTTTTTCCCTCGAGATGAATGTATTGTTTCTTCAGCTTCTTTCGTACTGAATATATCACATAGCCCTGGAAAACCCGATAAAGAAATAATAAGCCGATAACTTGGAACTACTAGTCTACAAAAAACGGACAATCCAGACAATTGATGCAAACAGACCTGGCTGGGAATAACATGATGAGTTCTAACTGGTCTTACTACGAGGTCATTCCGCATCTCATATGTTTCCCCTGAGTGGAAAGTTGCAAAAGGTTTTACATACGGAGATAGGAAAACTAAACGGAGAACAAAAGCATGTAAAGAAAACGAAATATTTACCTACATCCAAAGCAACGAGATCCACGTTGAGTTCTACCTGACTCATAGATCTATGAACATCAAGCAACTTCTCTACATCCTCTTTTATGGAAGGAGGCACAAAGACAGTCGGAGGCTTCAATCCATACAAGCCACGAGTGGCAATGTACATAGGAAGTCCGCCCTGTATCAGAAGATATCACAAAAGTCACTGCTGGCTTCAAAGTTCGAAACAAGCCATGGGAAGAAGTGTGCTTTTTGTACCAAGAATTGTGTGTAGGCCCATGGATTATTACGTAACAACAACAGCGACATAACCATGTAATCCCACAAGTGGGGTCTGAGGATGGTAGACTGTAAGCAAACCTTACCCGTACCTTGGGCGGTAGAGAGGTTGTTTACCGATAGACCCTTGGCATATAAATAACGGAAGTGAAGAAATCACATGGAAAAAAGAACAAATATCGTCTTTCTGAGATCCGTTACTCAAATCTTAGAATAAACAGACGAGAAACTTACAATGTGGTCGAGATGAGCGTGAGTGATAAACAAGAAGTTTTGATGAACAGCCCTTGAAGGACATCTCCCAATATCGAAAGCAGCCTTTAGTTGTGGCACAATAACACATGTCTCGTGCCCACCAATTGACAGTCCTTCAATTGAATAACCTTCAACATTTAACCCTTTCCGGTTTACCTCAGCCCTGGCTTTTCTATACTCTTCTTCCTCTATCGCTCGCTCAATGGCAGACAAGAAGCCAGTAGAGGAACTTTTGACAGCACATGGAGCTGGAAGACTGATACGTGTTTGCGCTGAGAGACCATGGCTCGGTTTTTGAACATTGTTTTGAGCTTGGTGTGAGGTCGAATGGTAAAATGTCGAGAATGACGGTACTTTTGGGATTGTTGTGGCTAGTGAGATTTGCATTTTTGAATTGAAGAACACATACAGATGCACCCCGAACAAGAGAGAAGGGTCGAGATGGATTTCGCGCTTTAATATTTGGATTCCGACCCCTACATTTAAACATCATCCAGTTACACAACAGTTTCTGAATCCAAAAAACACCTAAATCTAACAACAGCAACAAAAAAACACAACATGACTAAGACAAACGGTATTACGATATACATATTCAACCACGACCCAGTCCCAGACTAGTTGGAATACGCTATATGAATCCTTTGTGTCGATTCTACTTTATTCAGGTTCACTACAACACAAATGTACCCTGAACAAGAAAGAAGAGTCGAGATGGTTTTCGCGCTTCAATATTTGGATTACGACACCTACATTTAAACATGATCCAGCTAAATAACAGTCGCAAATCCAAAAACACCTAAATTTAACAACAAAAAAACACAACATGACTACGAGTCTTTATACATATTCAACTATAACTCAATCCCAGATTACCGCTATATGAATCCTTTGTGTCAGTTCTGCTCTATTCATGTTCGTTATAACACGAGATTAATCGACCTTTTATACAAATTAAGAGTTCTCTAAAGCTAGAGATTGTCAATCATATCAAAGTATTGAAAGAACAAAGAAGTTGCAAACGAAATTATGTTAGCACAACAAAAAAAAAAAAAAAAACCAGTGTATTCCCACATATTGGAGTCTGGGGAGGGTAAAATGTACGTAGTCCATACCACTACCTCCGAAGAAGTAGAGAGGTTGTTTCCGATAGACCCCCGGCTCAAGACAAAGGACAGTAAACAAAGTCGTAATAAAACATGAAACAAGATAGAATAACAGAAATAAGACACCCACAAAATAACACTATCTACTAACAAACCAAAGGCACCCACCACACCCAAACCCTCCTAACTAGAAGCAGTTATGTTAGCACATACTCCAATATATTGCGAGAAATTTGCTAATGTGCTTTCTACACTTACTTAACAGCAACAACAACAATATACCCAATGTAATCCCAAAAGTAGAGTCTTGGGAGGCTAGGATGTACGATGACTTTACCTCTACCTTTATGGGACAGAGAGGTTGTTTCAGATAGATCTTCGGCTCAAAAGAAATGTAACCGACACATGAAAGTAAGAAAGAAAAAGCCTTTCTACACCTAACTAGACCCTTCAAATTTACATGTGGTAAATTACTTCTAAAAGAAACTTCCACTTTTCCTAAATAACTTTAATCCAATTTACTAACATTATACCTTCAAAGAGTTTCTTCTTAAAATCTTCAACAACCCTTTTACCATTAAATTCTCAATCTCTACACTTCTACATATTCAATCATCCCAAAAAACTCGTCAAGTTTCACTTAGAGTCAATTTGACTAATGACTAACTGAACATGTCAAAACTAAAATTTAGATATTTCAGTATTATACGAAAAAGTACTATAAGTTGCAATTCTTCTTATATTAATACGGATGAAAAAATGCATCTTAAAAATGTTGGTCAAAGTTGACACAGTTTAAATCTCCCAAAGCGAAAAGTAACAAGTATTTTGAGACCGAGGAAGTATTTGTAATTTTCAGTACTTCCTCCGTTTCAATTTGTCTGTCCTACTTTTTGTTCAAAAAAGAACTGACTTTTTACTTTTGTGACAACCTAAGATACGTGGACTCTTCACTTTTGATGTCGCACTCATGTCGGATTCTCCAAAAATACACTATTTGGCAAACCCGAGAAGCAGCCGTTTGACATTTTTAAAGAGTCCGAGCAACATAGGTGAGGGACAAATCTTTAATTTCAACTTCACACATGAGGAAGTATTCTTTTACTATAAAAAGTTATAATTTTTAGTAACCCCTCCGTTTCAATTTGTTTGTCCTTCTTTTCGTTCAAAAAAGAATTGACTTTTTTTTACTTTTCTGACAATTCTTTAATTTCAACTTTACGCATGACATGTTTAAGGCTAAAAGATTAAAATACATTTTGATACACTCTTCTATTTTCTTAAATTTCGTGCCAAGATAAAATCAGACAAACAAATTGAAACAGAGTGAGTAATACTCTTTTATGCTGTTTCATATACAAAATCTATTTCAAAAAGATTAGGAAATGTTCACATAAAAATTACATCAGCCATTAGGAAATAAAAGCTGGGCAAACAACAAAAATCCCGATAGTTTGAAGCTTAATTACACAAAATCCCAACATTTTGCATAATAACTGAAAATCTCGATTTTAGGTCTGTCGAGATACATAATTAGCTCCCAATACATTCAACTAAGATACACAATTAGCGCCCAATACATTTTTTTTCGACTTTGGGTCTGTCGAGATACATAATTAGCTCCTGATACATTCAACTAAGATACACAATTAGCTCCCAATACATTTTTTTTTTGACTTTAGGTCTGTCGAGATACATAATTAGCTCCCAATACATTCAACTAAGATACACAATTAGCTCCCAATACATTTTTTTTCGACTTTAGGTCTATCGAGATACATAATTAGCTCCCGATATATTCAACTAAGATACATAATTAGTAGAGATTTTTATAATTACGGGTAAAAATTTGCAATGTTTATGTTACTTTTCCATACACATTTTTTTTAGCAAAAAAGTTTTTTTTTTTACAAAATAGAAGTACAAAATTATAGGGTAATAAATAAATTCTTTAAAGTAAATGCAAATAAAATTATAATAATTTGGATTTATACCTTTAATAAATTTGCTGCCGGTGCCGGGAAGAGCAAGTATTTTTCAAGGTGAAATTTTTGTAAAAACAGTACAGAGAGAAAGAAGAGAGAGAGAGGAGAGATAAGGTTTTAAAAATGAACTATTTTTTAAAAATTTATTATATTTATTGTTACTCCCTCCGTCTATATTTATTTATTTATTTGTTTTTAAATATTTTATCTTTGATATTAAATACAATATATCATCGCTCACTGTATTTTTTAAAGTAGTAAGAAAGTTTATTATATTTAAACGATGGTATAGTAATCTCATTCATTTATTTATTACTTCGTTCTTTTCATTTTATGTGGCGTACTTTGACTGTACACAGAGTTTAACAAATGTGAAAAAATTTGGTGATGTATATCGTATTGTCTTTTATTAAAAAAATATACTATTACTATTTTTAATTAAATGGGATCCCAAAAGTAGAATTGTGTTTTTAAATATTAGCAAATAAGAAAATGTGATATTCTTTTTGGGACGAACGGAAAAGAAAATGGCGACATATAAAATGGGATAGAGTGAGTATGATTTTCGATTTTTTAAGAAACGTCTTTAAGTATATTATACTAATATTTTACTCGTGTAGAACTATTCAAGGAAAACTCTACCAATTCGAATTCAGATTAATCGAATTTCAATATAAACATTGAACACGTTATGAGAAACAACAATAACATACCTAGTGTATGCAGTTTACCCCGTATTTTGAAGGTAAGATAGAGACGTTGTTCTCTATAGATCCTCAGTTCAAAGATAAAAATAATTAGAAAAAGACGAAACGGAACAATAAGCAAAAATTGATAGTAACAACAGATAGTGACAGAAACAAAACTACGACAAAATACTACTTCAACTGATGTATTCGGAAACAACAACAACAACAAACAACATCTACCTCGGATAAAGTAGAGAGACTGTTTTCGATAAACCCCCGGCTAAGGACATACTGTACTATTATTTAATTAAGTGAGATTAATAAGGATAAAGTGAAATTGTGTCTTTAAATAGTTATTAAATAAGTAAAATTACATTTTTTCTAGGACGGACTAAAAAGAAAATGACGATACATAAAACGGAATGAAGTGAGTATGATTTTTGAATTTTTAAGAAACGTCTTAATTATATCATATCAATATTTTACACATGTAGAAATATTCAAGGAAAACTCTACCACCTCGAACTCATATTAATTGAGCTTCAATATAAACGTTGAACACGTCATCAGAAACAACAACAATAACATACCTAGTGTATGCAATTCACACCCGTAATTTGGAGGTCAGGTTCTTAATAGACTCTCGACTCAAGACAAAAACAGTTTTAAAAAAAGACGAAATGAAACAATAAGTAAAAATTGATAGTAACAACAGATAGTAACAGAAACAAAACTACCACAAAATATTACTTCAACTGATATATTCAAAAATAAAAACAACAACAACAACAACAACCACATATCTAGTGTATTCACACAAAAACAAAACTGCCACAAAAGACTACTTCAACTGACGTATTTGGAAATTACAACAACAATAACAGCAACAATATCTCTAGTGTATTCACACAAAAACAAAACTACCACAAAATACTACTTGTATTCGAAAACGACAGCAACAATATATCTAGTGTATTCACACAAAAACAAAACTACCACAAAATACTACTTCAACTGATGTATTCGAAAATAACAACAACAACATCTCCAGTGTATTCACACAAAAACAAAACTACCAGAAAATACTACTTGTATTCGAAAACAACAACATATCCAGTGTATTCTCACAAAGTGGGCTCTGGAGAGGGTCGAGTGTACGCAGTCCATCTCAGGTAAAGTAGAGAGACTGTTTCCGATAAACCTCCAACTCAGGACATATCCTAAAACAACAAACATTACCAAAACTCGACGAAAACGAAACTACAATTTTTTTTTTAAAAAAAATAATAATAACAAATTCAACTTGCTTTCTTAATTTCCAAAAGCTACCCTTACCAGAAACTCATGCCAACGCACTAAAAAAAAAACAAATGAAGTACACCTAAAGCAAAATCAAGAATTCCAACTACTCCCTTTTAAGCTTCTCAAAAATGTCTAAAGTGGATAAAGTTCAAATCTTTACTCAATTCTTTATCTTACTATGTTAATTAATCTTGTTTATGTGCTATTTTATTCACTTCATTTTTTTGCAGCAGCTGAACTTTGAGCTTCAAGATCAGAGGTACTGAATCTTGATGTTCATTAAAGACATTTTTTTTTATGTATGAACTGTTAGATTTAGTCATATTTCCTATGTGGAGTTTAGTTTTTTTTTTTGCTTTACAACAACTCTTAAGAGCAAAATCCCAGTAAAAATTGTTTTTTTTTTTTCAAGGTGGATAAAGTTCAAATTTTTATTCAATTTTGTCTTACTATGTTAACTAAGATTTTTTTTTTGTTGCTGGTTTATGCACTTCATTTTTTTGTTGCAGGGATTTGTTTGTTTTATTATCTAGCGGTGTCTTATTTCTTTTTATTATCCAGCGGTGTGTTATTCCATTTTATTGTTTATTTTTATGTTTTTTGTTCGTTATAGTAGGGTGTGAAAAACCGAACTGACCGATAAATCGAATCGATAAAAATGTTATTGTTTTATTGTTATTGGGTTAACAGTATTTTTAATGGTTTTATAAAAAAAA